>JADBJO010006855.1:111831-116831 GCA_016801955.1 Conus betulinus
ACAGAGTAATGTAAATTGGTATCATCTTTGTTGTGACAGGAGGGTAGATGGAGAGGGGGATTTGAACTCTCTTTGTTGTCACAGTCAGCAGATATTCTAGTATTGGATTCAGCCTGGACTTTGGATTGTGCACGGTCAGTCTGATTCAGCCCCTGGTGAAAGACCATTATCAGGGGCTGTGATTGCTTTGATGGACTGTTCGGCACTGTCAACGACTGGGGACAGTGTGTCCGGCACTGGGCAGCTGGGAAGGATTTCAGTCTGTGTACTGACACTGTTAGTGTCTGAACAACACCAAGGAGTGTCGGTTTGTGAGCTGGCATTTTGCTTCCAGGAAGACTGAGACAGACAGTAGTCTTCTGATGTCTGAGTGCCAGTGGTTGCACAGACATTCTGTTTTGTTCTGATTTTCTTTATTTTGGTTTTGTAAAGAACCTAGTTGTGATTTCATAGAGTGGTTTTCTTTGGAGAGAGAGAGAGAGAGGTTAGTAAAACATATATTCGCAAAACCCACTTTTGGACATTGGGATCACACACGTTTTGCAGGACGAGTCAGCATACGGATAGTTGAAACAAAACCGACAAAGTTTGACAGAACACATTTATTTACATCCACACGACCTTGTTTAATTCTGGAGTACTTTGAAAGTCTAAGGACAAAAATGGAAGGGAATACCTTTGCAACGACGCTGTTTCATTTAGCTGTTCTACCTGCTGATAAATTCAGTCTGAATGCACCCAGCATTAGTAACTATCTGTGTGACGGCTATATGTTTTGTTGAATTAAATGACAGGCATCAATATATCAGGAAATTGTAATGTACGTGTGTTTCTGTTTTTATGTGTGAATGTCCTGGAACAGTGAGGAATAGAAATGTCTGGAATATGTCTCATCTTAATGATTTTTTTAATGATAAATCACCTCTCTCTCTCTCTCTCTCTCTCTCTCTCTCTCTCTCTCTCTCTCTCTCTCTCTCTCTGTACTTTATTTGCACTACCAAAAGGAGAAAGATTGAAATTCCCATTTTGGTGTTACACGCATGTTTTATTGTTTTGTAAGTAATTTTAATTTCCAGTGTCACGTTTGTAACTATAATTATGTATGTCTTAACTTTTAGGGCAGCGGTCACAAATGTAATGACAGCTTCTTATCATTCAGTCTAATCTATTTGTTGCAGTGAAGGATAAATGCTTTGGCAGATTGTAGATTCTCTTAAACAACGTAATAAATTCTGAATGCAAATGATTACATAACCTTTTTGAGCAAGAGTTGTATTATGGCGGATGTTTGACGGACCTGTCGTCAGAAACAAACTGAATCAGCCTTGAATATTATTACTTGATGTACTCAAATATTTGTTCATCTTTATACACGATTAAAGAAAAGCCTGTGAATCTCCTCAAATCAAGTTTTTTATAATGGTAAGATTACAACAGGCACAGCATATATTTCGTGATGCTTCAATATAGAGCAAACCATTCTTGGCTTCCATCTGTATGTGATAATGCAAAAACAAAAGCATTTTAAGTTGGATCTCGGTTAAACTGTTTGCTTTTGAAGAAATTTCTAGCTCTGCTAATCTAGGATTTTAATAATATAAACGTAACTATAGTCTTGATCGGTTATGAAAGTAGTGGGAAAAAATATTTGGATCACTCAGCCTTGCTTTAGCAGTGTGAAACCACCCTTAGCAGTGTCTGCTGGTTTCACACGAGACTGTCACCATTTGGCTGTCAGTGGAAGGGCTTGGCGTGCTTTCCGTGTATTTTTTTTTTTTCCTGCATCCCCCCCCCCCACTGCATTTTCTTTTCCACTTCTTGTGTTGGGTGACAGGAGTGTGGCTGAGCGGTTTTTGTGCTGCCTGCACGTGTTTTTCGTTAAGTTTTGTGTCAGTACAGTTTAACTCTGGCGGAGAGGTAGTGTTCACGAGTTCAGGGTTGGAGGAAGGAGGCAAGAGAGTGAAGTGGCACTCGGATTTCAACGTTGAGTCGAGTGGGATCGCTGTCCCAGTGCAGTGGTATTACTTTTTGTCTGCTTCGGTGCAGATCAGCGGCTGGTCCTTACCTTTTTGGGTAGGAGGAAACCGCTGCGTTTTTGGGGGGAATCTCGATTCCCAACCACTGGCACATCTTCCCTTTGGTCGCCCCAGACCGGTTTCCCTTGGTGGGGAACGGCTGAACAGCCCCTGGGTTCTTCGCTGGGCCAGGAGCTGACCAGCATATCTACCTCTTCATCTCCCCCTTTCACCCGCCGTTTTGGTGAGTTTCGTACTCAGTTATTTAGGCAAGTTTTTTTTTTGTTGTTTTTTTTTTTTTTTTTTTTTTTTTTTTTTACAGTTTAAGTTCATGGTTAGAACATTCTCTTATAGTTCTTGTGTGTTGTTACCTTACTGGTAACGTTTTCCTTAGATACAAATTCTCCCGTTTTATTAGGTTTCCTGGGCACCTTTGGAAAAGGTACAAACCTTGGTGACCAAGTCAAGTTTTTGCACTCCTACGTAGCCAGGAATCCAGTCAGAAGGGGTCTTAATTTGTCTTTGGGGAGAAATTAGTCTGTTTTTGGTAGATTAAGGTTCTAAGACTGGGTTCCTTATTCATATGTCTATATTGTCTATTCTTTCCTTCTCTTATAGTTAGCTGTCTTTGATTGACAAACACTCGGGACGAACGCATCACGCTAATTGGAGTGCCTGTGTGACTAAGATTAAGTCGGAAAATAAGGGTCTCCTATCCCGACGCCCACGCTTTGGACTCGTCCCGTCGTGTTTATCTGTTTTTGTCAGCCCTCTGTCTTTGTGTCATATTTTGTATTGTTTTAAGAATAATTTCGGTACTTTATCCCATTGTGAGAAAAAGGGATGAGATGTTTGATAGTTTTTTTCCAGTATAATCAATTTAGAAAACAAATGGGTAGACTGATCAAATAGAGTCCCCGCTCACGGTACACACGCATGCGCGCATGCACACCCAGACACACCCTGATAATTTGCCCTGTACACGTATTGATCGTCGCTGCAGGGCGTTGACCCTGTTTGTCTCAGAAGGCCGGATCCACCTCTGGACACCCCTGGAGGTCTGTCACGTCCACCCCCTCCCATCTTCTGGAACTGACGACGTGGGACCGGGACTTCTTCAACGCTGCTGTTCTGGCTGATCCATGTGGCCCTGGATGTGGGACAATTTAGAGCTGACCGTGCGTCGCAGGAACTCAGACTTGGGTGATGTCTAAGTGTATTCGTGCTTGTGTTGTGTTGCCGTGGACGTGGGACTGAAATAGGAGTGAATTACATGCAGGCTGGCATGGTTGACGAGGAAATGAAGTCTGGCTGTTTTGGAGTGACTGAGTGGAAATGGTTGTGATTGCTTTGGTGGTGTGAAGGTTTTTTGACCTGTCTTGAATCTTATTTAGTCTGTCTCTCCTCTATCGTTCTTCTTTCATTATGAAATTCTTTAATTAGTTGGGCTGGTAGTGGGAGTCCGGGGGGGGAGGAGTTTTGCTTTTTTCTTGGGCTTTTGGGTTATTTTGTTCCATAGGTAACTTAGAACTGATAGGTTCTTTCCCCTCTTCTTTACCATTCTATTCTTATTTGGTCTCTCCTCTGTCTTCAGTCTTCTTTGGTTAGGCCTCTCTCCCCATATGGAATGAATGAGTATTGTCGATTTATAATTAATAAACTGTTATTGTCTTTGTAAATCCTTGGGTGGTCTGGTTGAGTGAGTGTTTGGGTGTTTGCTATCAGTTATTGCCAGTGTCGAATTTTCCCCTTTGTCTTTCCCTCCCGTTGACAGCAACAACACACCCGAAAACGTTCTTTTGATAGCACAGTTGATCAATTCATTCAACATTCTCTACAATTAATCAGTTCATTCATCATTCTCTACAGTTAATGAATTCATTCAACATTCTCTATAGTTCATTCAACATTCTCTTAACAGACAGTATCAAAACAGCATAATGATTGTTCCTTACTAAGTAGCCCTATCAGTAACTATCTGAAATACATTTAAACCTGCGTCTTCCTCGCCTTCCTCCTCTCCTGAGTAGTTAACGTCATTTACTGCTACACCTTTGCTGACAGGCTCTTCAAGTTCATATTCAACTGGTAATGCAAAAAGCACACGTATGCAATAGGCAAGAAACAAAGACGCAATTGGGCTAATACACTTTTGTCTGCTCCATCTTGTGTGCCACCTCAGTGACATTGCGCCCACGCCGCCCATTCCGACCCTTCCGTCCAAAGCCACTGCCTGGCTCCACCCACCACAGACCCAGAACCGTCAATAGAGAGCAGCCAATGTCAAGTCGTCAAGAGGTGAAGACATATCACTGCTACCGGAGGAGACATATCCCTGCCATCAGAGGAGACATATCCCTGCCATCAGAGGAGACATATCCCTGCCATCAGAGGAGACGTATCCCTGCCATCAGAGGAGACATATCCCTGCCATCAGAGGAGACATATCCCTGCCATCGGAGGAGACATGTCACTGCCATCAGAGGAGGTATGCCACTGCCATCAGAGGAGACATATCCCTGCCATCAGAGGAGACGTATCCCTGCCATCAGAGGAGACATATCCCTGCCATCAGAGAGGAGACATATCCCTGCCATCAGAGGATGTATGTCACTGCCATCGGAGGAGACATGTCACTGCTGCCGAGTCACTTCGGTGGTGTTCAGTGGTGTTTGTTCTGATCCAACACATGCAGGACACCCACCCACTGAGCCCTCCACTGACGACAATAATTGCTAAGTCGTGAAGCCGGCGTGATTGACCATTCCGTCCAGCAGGCGTCCGTCCAACGACAACTCCCATGACTTTGCAGATAGCAGTGATCCCGTTGGAACCAAACCAAGGCCATAGATGCGGACAGTTATCCCGTTGGAATCAAACCAAGGCCATAGATGCGGACAGTTATCCCGTTGGAACCAAACCATGGCCATAGATGCAGAAAGTGATCCCGTTGGAATCAAACCAAAGCCATAGATGCGGAGAGGA
>JADBJO010006855.1:121831-124641 GCA_016801955.1 Conus betulinus
CCCATATGTTTGAGTCTGTCAATGGCATTGCATTATCCGAAGATGCTTTGTCCAGATGTGTACTGGTTCACGGAGATGTATATGTATGCATTGGGTGGGTATTTGAATGGTATAATGATTAATTGGTCACATCATTGTCAAGGAGCTTCAGATATTCTTTTTATTTCAAAAATGCAAGTCATGCAATAAATGTCAATCGATTATCCGAAGATTCTGTATTGAATTATTATGATTGCTGTTATTTGTCCTTCACAGGTGAAGATGACCACGACTTCAGCTATCACTGGGTGCTGGTGTGTGTACACAGATGGCTAATCAGGCCAGTTCTGGCATTGAATAGTCTGTGGCAGTGTGGACAGGGCAGACTTGGAGATGAGTCAGCCTGAAAGGTGGTGTTTGCTCTGTTTTTCAGAAGCTGACATTTTTTGCTCCTGTGTCTCCACTCGCCTCATGGAAAATTGATGTTGAACACATGCAGTGCATTTGATTGATGTCTTCTTAACTATATAAGTCAAGGACACTGGCGAGGTTGCTACTACACACACGCGTCAGACAGTGGATGCAGTGTAAATGATTGCTTTGTCGTGTCGTGTGATTTGTTTGCATCATTGTGTAATTCATGAGTTCCGAGTGTCAAAGAGATTTGATTCCAATCATATTCCTGCAGAACGTTATTTGTATCAGCATTGTGATAGTGTCAGCTCGGGAGACAAATCCTTCTGCTAAGGTTTTACATTGGAAAGTTTATGTGGAATTAAGAGTGTGCTGGTGTGTGTTTGTAACATACATGTCGTTATGCAACACAGACACCACACACACACACACACACACACACACACACACAGTAACACTAACACACACACACACACACACACACACACACACACACACACAGAGAGAGGAGACAGAGAGAAGAGAGAGAGAGAGAGAGAGAGAGAGAGAGAGGGAGAGAGAGAGAGAGAGAGAGAGAGAGAGAGAGAGAGAGAGAGAGAGAGAGGCATACGTTGCATCCAGCTCACTTTAGCTCATTCTCCCCATTGATACAACAGACTTCTTTCTTGAAAGACACTGCCCTGCCTTTATTGACAGTATTTGACATCATATGTTCACCATTGACAGTGCCATTTATTTACAATGTAGCGCAAATCAATGTACACTTTTTATGATTTCAAAGTTATCTCCGGAATTACTGAAAATCAAAGTCGTATAACACAGTGAATAATTCCCAGATAGCAGAACATGGCACGTGTTTCTTGTGTACTAGTTTGTACAGAGTGGACTGAGGGGGTGGGAGGGGGTGAGGTGGGAGGGCAGACAGTCCGGGATGGGGAGTCGAGGGCAAAAGGAGTGTGTGTGTGTGTGTGTGTGGGGGGGGGGGGGGGGGGGGGGGGGGGGGGTTGAGAGAGAGACAGAGACAGAGGACAGACATAGAGAGACTGAGACAGAGAGATTTGTGTGTGTATTTTCGAATGTGTGTGTGTGTGTGTGTGCGAGAGAGAGAGAGAGAGAGAGAGAGAGAGAGAGAGAGAGAGAGAGAGAGAGTGTTGTGTGTGTGTGTGTGTGTGTGTGTGTGTGTGTGTGTGTGTGTGTGTGTGTGTGTGTGTGTGTGTGTGTGTGTGTGTGTGCACGCGGACGCGCGCGAGCGCGTGCGCGCGTGTGTGTGTGTGTGTGTGTGTGGGTGGGGGGGGGGGGGGGGGTTGTGAGAGAGACAGAGACAGAGGACAGAATAGAGAGATTGAGACAGACAGATTTGTGTGTGCATTTTTGTGTGTGTGTGTGTGTGTGTGTGTGTGTGTGTGTGTGTGTGTGTGTGTGTGTGTGTGTGAGAGAGAGAGAGAGAGAGAGAGAGAGAGAGAGAGAGAGAGAGAGAGAGAGATTGCGTGTGTGTTTGTGTGTCTGTGAGTGAGCGTACGTGTGCGCCCGCGCGAGCGGGGGCGCATGCGTGTGTGTGTGTGTGTGTGTGTGTGTGTGTGTGTGTGTGTGTGTGTGTGTGTGTGTGTGTGTGTGTGTGTGTGTGTGTGTGTGTGTGTGTGTGTGTGTGTGTGTGTGTGTGCGTGCGCGCGCGCCCGTGTGTGTGTGTGTGTGTGTGTGTGTGTGGTGTGTGTGTGTGTGTGTGTGTTTGTGTGTGAACCTTTGTGTGTCTGAGTGTGTGCGTCAGAGAGAGAGACAGAGACAGAGAGATTCAATGTGTGTGCGTGTGTGTGTGTGTGTGTGTGTGTGTGTGTGTGTGTTGTGTGTGTGTGTGTGTGTGTGTGTGTGAGAGAGAGAGAGAGAGAGAGAGAGAGAGAGAGAGAGAGAGAGAGAGAGAGAGAGAGAGAGAGAGAGAGAGAGATTCGCATTCGGAATTCAGAATCCCGTTTGATTTCATTTAGGCCAAGGCCCCTTATGAGGGGAATGTGAACAACAAAAGAGCATTGAAGGAGCGCTAGTTATGACTTACAAAAAAAAAAACAAAAAAAAAAAACAAAACAAAAAAAAAAAAAAACATAACAATGGTGATACAAACACAATTCTTAAGATGTGGCAGTTTCTCTGAACTTGTATGCCTTTGAAAGAAACATTGAAAGACCTCTAACAACTTCAACTGATTGAGAAGACATTAATAAACACAATTTAAATAAACACGGTTGACTATAATATTTAGGTTTGATGAACTTTTCACGAATACCTTTAAGAACTGGACAGCAAAGAAGAACAAATGTATTTTCATCTTCTTGTGCTACTTACATAATGGACAAATCAAATCCTCGTTGTTAGCCATTCTGTATCTATAAAGGAGCAC
Organism: Conus betulinus; assembly: GCA_016801955.1. Classification (NCBI taxonomy): domain Eukaryota; kingdom Metazoa; phylum Mollusca; class Gastropoda; order Neogastropoda; family Conidae; genus Conus; species Conus betulinus. The sequence continues at coordinate 124,614 of JADBJO010006855.1, forward strand.
TTTTAATTCTGATATTCTAATCGAAACC
>JADBJO010006856.1:5000-10000 GCA_016801955.1 Conus betulinus
CCCCCCCCACACCCCACACACTCCCCCCAACCTTCACCCCCACCCCCACCCACCCCATCCTCTAGCCCGCCCTCTTTCTCGCCCCCCACACCTTTTAAATGCTCCTTGATGCTCGCAACGGACTTGAGATTTGTCTGGGATTGGGAAGGGGGGCGAGAGGAGTGGAGGGTGGGTGGGTGGGTGGAGGGATGGGTGGGTGGGGGTGGCGGAAGAGGATGAGGAGAAGGGGTTGCGAGGAGGAGGGTCGAGGGTGGGTGGGTTACAGATTAATGGGGTGGAGATCACACAGACTCGATCGATAGTTTAACTCTGTGTCGGAGACACCCCTTATTCCCATCCCACCCCCTGCCCCCTCCTCCTCCCCCTCCCTCGCTCTTCTCCTCTCTTTCTCCACGGACACCCCCCCCCCCCCTCTTCCTCCGCTATCTCCACACCGCTAACTTCACCAGCAGCAGCAGCAGCAGCAGCAGCAGTAGCACAATTTTGCCCTGAGCCCTTCGTAGCACCCGTCCTTCTCTTGTTGCCTAACGCTGCAACCGTTATTGTTGGCGATAGGGGCAAGGATAGAAACTGACTCTGCAAGAGTGTGTGTTGACGTGCACGCGCGCGCACGCACGCGCGTGGGCAGAACTGTGCGTACATTGTCCACTGGGAGGGAGGGATGGGTGTGGCGGTGGAGGGTGGGCGTCATTGGGGGGGTACTTATGGGGGCGTTGCAGCAAAATGGAACAAGTTTCAGCCTACGGCCACATTCGTTCTTTCCACGAAGGTTTGTTAACGTCATGATAGAAACTGCCATCGCTGACTCTATCAACATTGCAGTTCTACCGGCTTGACTTAGTTTTATTATTATAGTTCATAAAAATAAATACACTGGATATATAATTACTAACTTTTTTTCTAGCCGACAAAATGTTGTTTTCCAAAAAGATCTGAAAAAAAATATTTGCAATCCCTACTGGTCCAAATGCAGATTTTTCCAGTGGAATTGGTGTGATTGTCCCGGCTGAAAGTAAGATTGCGATATCTGCAGGTAAGATTGAGGATCGTACCAGAACAAACTCTTAAGTCTGTCCCAGTTTAAACTGCGATCGAAGAAGTTCTATTTAGAGAATCGGCGATTCATCAGATCATAGAATTTAGCATCACGTTAACATTGGTTGTAGTAATGTTTGTTGCAATCTTCTAGACCCGACAGACAGACAGACAGAGAGAAGATTGGACGCGGGTAGTACATTAGCCTCCAGGGTGGAGGTAACGTGCATTAATAGATAGGTTACTGGGAGACCACAGACCTCTAGTACGGCGAATCCGAATAGATCCTGGGGACCCCACCCCCCCCCCCCCCCCCCCCCCCCCCCCCCCCCCCCCCACCCCCCGCCCCCCCACCCCCCCCCCCCCCCCCCCCCCCCCCCCCCCCCCCCCCCCCCCCCCCCCCCCCCCCCCCCCCCCCCATTTCATCCGGAAGATTTCAAAATTGCAAAAAGAGAGGGAGTGGCAAAGGAATTGATTACAAAAGGAAGGAGGGAAATCAGGGGACAGTAATTGACTTGCTGTTTGTGAAAACGAACAGGAATAGCAGATTCCTTGATGACTGCAAAGGAAAAGAAAAGCAGGTGACATACTGACCACACCACAGAAGACGTGAATTACAGGTAACTGGTTGACTGTACAGAGAAGAGGATAACAGACAGTTAATGATTTGGAAAGGAAGAAATAGCAGGGGGACGTAATAAATGGCAAAGAGAGGAAATAGCAAGTTGTGGAATGATTGCAAAACGCGGGAAACAACAAATGTCTTACGGAATTAAAAATGAAGACATGCAGATGACATGATGCTTTCAAAGTGGAAGGGGACAGCAGATGACTTTGAAAATTACAAATGAAAGGAATAGCTGGTAACTGAGTGATTGCAAACAGAAAAAAAAAAAATAGCAGATGACACAGTGACAGCAGTTTGAGGAAATGGCAGATGCGTATTGATAGTACGGGAGGGGAAAAAGTGGATGACTTAAAAATCGCGAGGGGGGAAAAATAAGAAATCACCTCATCATTGCCAAGGGTGGATTTATCAGACTGGGTGATGGTATACGGTGGATATAGTAGATGACTCAAAGAATTGCGAAAGTGGAGAACAAGAGATAACTTATAATTTTAACAGGCGGAGAATAGGTGACTAAATGTCCCTGAAAGGGAAAATAGGAACATTCAGACTGTTGCAGCACCCCTACTGTCCATCTTAGATGAGAAAACTGGCCGAAGAAGAAAAACAAACGGTCCAACGAGGAGGACCGGGTAGGTCTTCCAGGAGATAATGAATATGTGTAAAGCATGGGGAAATTTGGTGAGTCACTGATGGCAATGGCTCAGTACAGGGAGACTTCTTCTTCTCTTCTTCTTCTTCTTCTTCGTCTCTTCTCTTCTTCTTCTTCTTCTTCTTCTTCTTCTTCTTCGTCTTCTTCTTCTTCTTTTTCTCTTCAGCGTTCCAGTATCTGGTAGCTTGTGAACTCGTTTTACCCTTTTGGGATACTCAACACTGTACTCGAGAGTATAGTCAGTTCACTCTGACTTCGTTGCGTGCAGAAATGTGTGGAAAGAGGTTGTGGAAAAAGATAGATAAAAGATATGGTAGACAGAAAGGACAGTAGACGACAGCACAGCAAAGGAGGAGACAGAGTTACTGAGAGCGAAAGGAACAGGGGACGTTACTAGCACAGAATGTCCAGAAGGTGGGGGAACTATTTGTACAAAAGACCACCCACCCCCCACCCCCCACCTCCCCCACCCCGCCCGGTATCCCCACGGGGGGAAATATAGGGAAACAATTTGAATGCTGAGAGGAAGTGGCCAATCTTCGTTGGTGATTGAAAAAAAACGCACTGGTATAGGCCGAGGGAACCAGACATGCTAGGTGAATGATGAGAGGCGATGTGAATATGATGTGAGACAAGAAATGAGACCGAACAGGAAGGAAAGGAGATGAATGTGTCAGAGTCTAAGACCGAGCAGACTGGGGGGGGGGGGGGGGGGGGGGGGGGGGGGGGGGGGGGGGGGTAACTTGCTGACATCGCCATCCTCTTCCCACCCATACCTCTTTTCCTCCACCCCTGCTTTATTCTGAAGGAAAAATTGCCCTCTTAAATCATGGCCCAGGAGAATAATTCGGCCGTGAACTGGTGGCAATTTTTTTTTTTTTTTTTTTTTTTTGTAAATTCTTACGTTGATGTTGTAGTCTACAGGGGAAGTGTGGGGCGCTCGGAGGGGATGGTGGTGTTGTCGATTTGTGCTTATGATATCAACATTCCATGCAGCATTAGAATCAGTGGCGGTGATTTCTGGTGCCTGTGCGGGGTGGTCATGACAAAGTCGTAGGGGCGTGTAGGACTGGATCAATGATAGACAGACGGGCAAAGAGGAGGGAGTGAGGTCAAACGGAGGGGGGTGGGGGTGGGGTGGGGGACAGGTCAGCGTTATAAAATGACGTAAAAAAAACTGAGCAGAGCGAGCGCGAGAGAGAGAGAGAGAGAGGAGAGAGAGGAGGAGAGAGAGCGAGAGAGAGAGAGGGAGAGAGAGAGGAGAGAGAGAGAGAGAGAGAGAGAGAGGAGAGAGACAGACAGACTGACCGACAGAGAGAGAGAGAGATACAGAGAGAGAGAGAGAGAGATACAGAGGAGAGAGAGAGAGATAGAGAGAGAGAGAGAGAGAGACAGACTGACGGACAGACAGACAGAGAGGGTAGTGTTGTTGGGGCTGGTTGTCAATACGTCACGTAGACCTCCTGAACAGATCGCTTTTGAGACAAACTTCCTGATGACAACCAACGCTGAATTTTGTCCCTCACGTGCCTGGCCGGCACCAGTTGCAGACTCACCGAGACGCCAGTAGTGCTACAGCCTTGAATTGCGGCACTGGCGTTTTGTCCCCTGCTACTGCTTTGGAGTAGATGCGAGTGTATGGAGTGAACATGCTGTGTTTGTGATGGAATGTATGCAAATGCAGTGTGTGATATCCCACTGGTGAGAGGGCTGACCACCTGGTCCTGTGCTAGCACAGATTCTCATTCCAGGCTGGGCCGGTTCTTGGGGACACAATACATCATCATCATCGCCTATTAGACTCCTGGGGTACAGGTAGCCAATCAAGGACCTCCAGGCATCTCTGTCCTGGGCTCTTTTCTCCAGCTGGTTCCAAGTCATCCCCATGTTCCTGATGTCTGCTTCCAGGTCCCTACGCCAGGTGTTTCCTTAGCCGACCTCGTTTTCGTTTTCCTTGGGTGTTGCATGTTAGGGCTTGTCTGGTGATGTTTCTTGCAAGCTTCCACAGCGTAGGGCACGATACAGTCCCAGGGTTTTTCTTCTGGGGCCAACCAGTGAATCTTGACTCAGGATCTCAGGAGTAGCGATCTCAGGAGTAGGCAAGCACCGGGGTCTGTTTCACTCACTTTAATGGACCGTTTTCAGTCGTGTGACCTGGGTGTGTCTGTCAGCTGGGCTGCCCCTGTCCTTTCAGATATTCAAGCCAGACCATGCTTCTGGTGGCAGTCCGTGTGACAGGCTGTCAGAGGACAGTTGGAACAGTTGCATCATTCCTCTGCCGGCCAGTTAAAGCATCAGGAGTGCCAGCCTGTAACAGCTTTGAGGTGAGAGTTTGCATAGTCTGCCATGTGTGAGTCATGCGTGTGAACACATGCAGTACGGTTACAGCCAAGCATTGCATGGTACTTTGTAACTCGCGGAAGGGATTGAGACAGGAGTGTCGCCGTGATTTTATCCGTGACTCGAGATCTGGTGCGTGCGTGTGTGTGTGTGTGTGTGTGTGTGTGTGTGTGTGTGTGTGCGTGCGTGCGTGCGTGCGTGCGTGTGTGTGTGTGTGTGTGTGTGTGTGAGTTTCAGTTTCAGTGGGGACTAGTCCATATACGCTACACCACATCCACTAAGTTTTTAGACCACACTACGCATGAGTTGAAAAAAAAAAAAAAAACAAAAAAAAAAACATGGTAG
>JADBJO010006856.1:15000-27500 GCA_016801955.1 Conus betulinus
AGGAAGGAAGTGAAAAAAAAACCCAAGGCAATTAGGAAGGAAGGGAAAAAAAACAAGGCCATCAGGAAGGAAGGGGAAAAAAAAAAACGAGGCAATCAGGAAGAAAGTAAAAAAAAAAAAAAAAAAAAAAAACCAAGGCAATCAGGAAGGAAGGGAAAAACAACAACAAGAAGGCAATCAGGAAGGAAGTTAAAAAAAAAAAAAAAAGGCAATCAGGAAGGAAGTGGAAAAAAACCCCAAGGCAATCAGGAAGGAAGGATAAAAAAGGCAGTCAGGAAGGAAGGGGAAAAAAACAACACAAGGCAATCAGGAAGGAAGTGGGGAAAAAAGGCAATCAGGAAGGGAAAAAATCCAAGGCAATCAGGAAGGAAGGAAAAAAAAAAAAAACAAGGCAATCAGGAGGGGAAGGGGAAAAAAAAGCAAAGCAACCAGGAGGGAAGGGGAAAAAAAAAGGCAAGGCACAAGGCAGGAGGGAAGTGAAAAAAAAAAAAAAACAAACAAACAAGGCAATCAGGAGGGAAAAAAAAAACAAGGCAATCAGGAAGGAAAAAAAAAGGCAATCGGGAAGGAAAAAAAAAAAAACCAAGGCAACCAGGAAGGAACAAAAAGCAAGGCAATCAGGAAGGGAAAAAAAAAAAAAAGGCAATCAGGAGGGAAGGAGAGGAAGACCGAGAGAGGGGGGCAAGAAGGAATTGTATGGCCCCCCTTAAGCGTCAAAATGCACTGATGACGGTGTCGGCGAGTGTGATGGCCCTCCCTGCATTGGACGCATCCTCCAGGGCCCCCCTCCCTCGCCATGCCTGCGCAGCCCACCTCCCTGTGAGTACTCAAGCTTTCGTCTGCAAGTGTTTTGCCTGCTGTCAATAATTATGTACAGCTGGATGTTGAGTTATCCAGACATGGTTCTGTGTGTTGTCCGGTGTGTATCTCTTCCGTGTGTGTGTGTGTGTGTGTGTGTGTGTGTGTGTGTGTGTGTGTGTGTGTCTTGCATATATGGGGTGCCTCTGTGTGTGTGTGTGTGTGTGTGTGTGTGTGTGTGTCTTGCATATATGGGTGCCTCTGTGTGTGTGTGTGTGTGTGTGTGTGTGTGTGTGTGTGTGTGTGTGTGTGTGTTGTGTGTGTGTGTGTGTGTGTGTGTGTGTGTGTGTGTGTGTGTGTGTGTGTGTGTGTGTGTGTGTGTGTGTGTGTGTGCTTACGTGCGTGCGTAAGCGCGCGGTTCTTTGGTGTGTGTGTGTGTGTGTGTGTGTGTGTGTGTGTGTGTGTGTGTGTGTGTGTGTGTGTGTGTGTAGGTGTGGTGGATAGTGTTGTGTGACAATGCGATTAAGTGTACATATTACTATTACAGATTTTTATCTTTTACATGGCAATTCTAATATTGTTGAATGTTGCATGATCACTGCAGAACAATAATCCTTTTGTAAGAGGACACGAAACAACTGAATTGAATGAAAGTGAACTGCATTGAATGAAAGTGAAGCCGTATTGGTCATTCAATTTCTTTTCAAATGAACACGGGTCATAGAAGGCTAGTCACCGCCATTGACTCTCGCTCTCTGTGTTATGACGGATAGACATAGCTAGCATCATTTTGACCCGGGCTCGATCCGATTACTTGCCCTCGTCTGAGCCCATTCTTTCTGTCTGTCTGTCTGTCTGTACAGCTGTCTGTCTGTCTGTCTGTCTGTCTGTCAACCTGTCCGCTTAACGTTGTGTTTGCATCTCTGTCCATTTCAGCAGCTGCATTTCAGTCAGTTCCTCTGTATGTCTTACACGTCATCTTTCTGAATATTCGGGTCTCTCTCTGTCTGTCTGTCTGTCTGTCTGTCTCTCTCTCTCTCTCTCTCTCTCTCTCTCTCTCTCTCTCTCTCTCTCTCTCTCTCACACACACACACACACATTCTGCATTTCTTTCTCCTCACTCTCAGTCTTTCCCACCCTGTTTTTCTTGTTTTTTCTTCTTTCAACTCCCCCCTCTGCTCTATCGCACCTCCTCTTTCTCCTCCCTTCTACGTTCTTCTCATGCTTCTTTTCCTTTTTTTTGTGTTTTCTTCTCCTTCCCTTTGTCCTGCTAGCTGTTCTCCTACTCACGCCCTTCTTGGCTTCCTTCTTTCTGTATCATCTGCACTAAAGATTGCCCACTTACCACTTAACTCATTATGCACCACAGCAGCGATAAAGATTGTCCACTTACCACTTAACTCATTCTGCATCACAGCAGCGAAAAGGTCGCAGGAGGAGTCAGGGTAGGTAGTCAATTTCCCCCGCAAATCAAAGGATACTATTGTAGGACTGATCGATCTAGGAAAAGACTTAAAGAAGAAAATCTTGTTCTACAAAACCAGCTACAAATTGATTATTTTCCTGTCATTTTACCTCAAAGGTAGCGAGAGATTGGTCCCAAAAGTGACTACAGTTTGAGACATATACGGAGAGTGATCGAAGCCAGCTGACATGAAGAAAAAACTGGAGGATATGAACAAGCGGCGAAGGGTTAAAGCGATTGGGGTTTCAGTGATATAACAAACTCCTTCTTGAGATGGGAATAATAACAAAAAAAAAAAAAAAAAAAAAAAAAAAGAAAAAAAAAAAACAACAACACATAAAGCCTTTGTAAAGATTACGGTGTGACTGTGGATTTTGTGTTGACTGTCTCATTGTATGACTGAGTGTATGACGACACTATTTAGTTGCTTCTGACTGCTGTAGGAACTCCGTTAAAAATCGTTGTTTGAACACATAGCAAAATTTTGTGGCTGAAGTGGTGAGACACACAGTTCATTGTCTGGCACCTAGTCAACAGCGAGCATCTGCTTTCGTTTCCTGCATGCTAAGGCATTATCAGAAGAACCTCTCAATGCCCCCTAGCAAGATTACCGGGAGGACGGGCCGGAACAGCCAAAGAGGGGTACATACAAAGAAACATCTCCATTTTAGGCGTCATAGCCATTCCGTGTCAAACTCTGTATTGAACTCAAAAGTATTCGAAAGTGGACGTATGTGTCGATGGTCCGCAAAGGGGGGAAGTCTAGGTACGGCATAGCTATACTAGCCATGCCGAAAGAAATGTCATTTGAACCATCAATCATCGTCACTTGTGGCCTCTAAGGGCCGAGACGGAAGTGTCCAAGTCAGCTGCTCGAAAGTCCCCGGGACAGGGAGAGAACTCTGTTTTGATGGTGCCTGTGGAGATGTCCATCTCGTTGAGAGGAATGAAAAGGTAACGTTGAGAGGGACGTCTGTGTTCGGATCATTGTGAACAGTATTGTCGGCACCAAGAGAGGCAAAGCCTTATGTCCTCCTCGTCTTCGCTTTCCACGATCCCCGAGAGAGACGCTGAGTGGTCACAGAAACTAAAAGAATACTTAGATATCCTAGCTAGAAAATCTGAAAGGAATCGAGTGGAAACAATCGAAGCAAAGGAAGACAAAATCCCCGTGGAATGCAATATCCTGGGAAGGCTAACAAGACCATTGATCTCCCTCCAGTGTCTGTTAGAGGCCAAGAAGTGAAGGAAGGCGGTTTTGAAAGAAAGGCGGTAGAACATGAGTCATCTTTCAGAGGGGATCGAGAACATGCTAAAGGTCCATGGAGGGCACCGTCCTGGGGTTCCTGGCCTCGCAGATCAAAGTGCTGCGGGAGACTGCCCTCAGAAGGATGTCGTGGAAGAAATAGGGGCCAGCCAGTTTGCCTGATGCTGGTAAAGATGGCAGAACGGTACTCGCAACCGAACTTGCAGGCATTTTCTGAAAAACAAACACGTAGGCTAAGAAGTTCGCAAGTTGGATGCGTTCCGACTTGGCTAGGGAAAACAAACACTTCCTTCCACGTTAACTCATTTTTTTTTTTTTTTAAAGGATTCAAATTCATTTAAAAAACTAAATCACAAATTACAATTAAGGACTACAAAACGCATAAGACAATAATAACATCCACAAAACATAATCATCATTATCATCATCATAAAGATTATAATCACCCTCATCGCCATTATCCATTAATGAGCATTAAATATGTGTCACTTTTTCAAATCAAAGACATATATAAGCAAAGTAATAACGACAACGGACAAACACACAGAAAGAAAGTTAAATAAAATGAAAACAAAAATGACTGAAACTAGCAAAAGAATTAATCAAACAAAGACAAAACCACTGGCCGCTACCATATCATTTAGAAGCCTTGAAAAATCAATGTATTACTCCACTAAAGAAGAACCTGGGAGCCACTGTGTGAGAAACTCTGTGAGTGACATGTGAAGACAAGCAGCATACTTTTCTATTTCATACTTAGCTTTCAAATATAACATCATCTCATGTTTACCCAGTCATAACCCCGGGTAGAACTTCTCTGCAAGAGGAGGCCTCCCTGTTTCGAGATCTGCTGAGGTGTTCTCCTGGGAGAGAGCAGCCCAAATAGACAGAGTGCAAGGGGAGATCTATGAATGTGTTTCTACAGCCACTGCGGGCCTCAAAGGAGCTGTAAACATGAAGGTGGAGAACCTCGGTCGGAGTATACGAGTCCGTACAAAAACCCTCCACACAATTCGTGTATACCCTGCCCTCTAAGAACCTGAGGTGACATCTGCGGAAGGAGTGCAGGAGCACGTGAAAGAAGGCGCCTTCGGGGTCAACAGAGGATTCCAAGTCCACTGGCTGATGCACTTCCTGTTCTGAAACTGGAAGCCCATCTTGAATTTCCACGAAAATCTGCTAAGAGTAAGAGACAAGAGGAACAGGGACGAGGGCGCGCCAGCGATGGTGTGTGTGTGTGTGGGGGGGGGGGGGGGGGGGGGGGGGGGGGGGGGGGAAGAGAGACAGAGACATAGAGACGACAGACAGACAGGCTGATAGACAGATAGGCTGATAGACAGACACAGACAGACACAGATAGACAGAAAAACTAAGTCGTATTGAGCCAATGGAAGACACAAAAATAAAGAAAAAGGAAAAAAGGGGGACCAAAGAAAAGAAAAAACACAGAAAGAAAAAAAAAAAGAAAAAAGAAAAAAGCATGGACGCAATAGTCCCCAGCCCGTCAACGTAATCAGCAGCAACGCATGGCGGCCATTTCTTTCCCATCAGCCGTCCAATTTCCGGTTCCCGCAGAAGGATCACGTGGCGATTGAGTGCTGTGTAACTTGTACCTCCCACCTCACGTGGCGTATATGAAAGGCGCGCTTTGGGTTATCGCCAGTTCTGCTGCTGTCAGCATCACCACCACACACCGACACTGAAACCCGCTACGCGCTGTACCTCTGCCTCTACCATCACGACCTCTACCATCTCTACCTCTACCATCTCTACCTCTACCATCTCTACCTCTACCATCTCTACCTCTACCAACTCTACTTCTACCATGCCTGCATCTGCTATCTCTATCTCTACCATCTCTGCCTCTACCATCTCTGCCTCTACCATCTCTACCTATACCTCTCTATCTTTATCATGTCTATCTCTACCACCTCTACCGTTACGTCTACCATCGCTATATCTACAATTTCAACCTCTTACTTCTACCATCCCTTCCTCTACCATCTCTTCCCCTACAATCACTATACCTACCATCCCTTCCTCTGCCATCCCTTCCTCTTCCAACTCTTCCTCTACCATCTCTTCCTCTACCATCCCTTCCTCTACTGTCTCTTCCTCTATCATCCCTTCCTGTACCATCCCCTCCTCTACTATCTCTTCCTCTATCATCTCTTCCTCTACTTCCCTTCCTTTGCCATTCCCTCTCCTCTACCAACTCTTCCTCTACCATCACTATACCTACCATCCCTTCCTCTACCCAACTCTTCCCCTACCATCACTTACCTACCATCCCTTCCTCTACCATCTCTTCCTCTACCATCCCTTCCCCTACCATCCCTTCCTCTACCATCCCTTCCTCACCACCACTCTTTTCCCTACCATCTCTTCCTCTACCATCCCTTCCTCTACCATACAATCACTATACCTACCATCCCTTCCTCTACCATCTCTTCCTCTTCATCCCTCCCCTACAATCACTATACCTACCTTCCCTTCCTCTACCATCTCTTCCTCTACTATCCCTTCCTCTACCATGTCTTCTCTACATCCCTTCCTCATCATCCTTCCTCTACCATCCCTTCCTCTACCATCTCTTCCTCTACATCCCTTCCTCTACTACCTTCCTCTACTATCTCTTCCTCTATCATCTCTTCCTCTACTTTTCCTTCCTCTGCCATTCCTTCCTCTACCAACTCTTCCTCTACCATCACTATACCTACTATCCCTTCCTCAACATCCTTCCTTCCTCAATCATCCCTTCCTCAACCATCCTTCCTTCCTCTATCATCGCTTCTTCCTCTACCATCCCTTCCTCAACCATCCCTTCCTCTACCATCCCTTCCTCTACCAACTCTTCCTCTACCATCTCTTCCTCTGCCATCTCTTCCAACCATCACTATACCTACCATCCCTTCCTCTACCATCTCTTCCTCTACCATCCCTTCCTCTACCATCTCTTCCTCTACCATCCTTTCCTCTACAATCACTATACTCTACCATCCCTTCCTCTACATCTACCTTCCTCCTCTACCATCTTCCTCTACCATCTCTTCCTCTACCATCTCTTTCTATACCATCCCTTCCTCTACAAACACTATACTTACCATCCCTTCCTCTACTATCTCTTCCTCTATCATCTCTTCCTCTACCATTCCTTCCTTTACCACCCCTTCCTCTACATCATCACTATGCCTACCATCCCTTCCTACCTAACCATCTCTTCCTCTACCATCCCTACCATCCTATACCATCCCTTCCTCTACCATCCCTTTGTCTACCAAACTCTACCATCTTCCTCATCCCTTCCTCTACCATCTCTCTACCATCCCTTCTCTACCATCTCTTCCTCTACAATAAGTATACCCTTACTCTACCATTCCTTCCTCTACCATCCCTTCCTCTACCTTCTCTTCCTCTACCATACCATCCCTTCTACCATCCCTTCTCTACCATCCCTTCCTCTACCATCCCTTCCTCTACAATAAGTATACCTACCATTTCTTCCTCTACCATCCCTTCCTCTACCTTCTCTTCCTCTACCATCCCTTCCTCTACCATTTCTTCCTCTACCATCCCTTCCTCAACAATCCTTATACTTACCATTCCTTCCTTCCTCTACCATCCCTTCCTCTACCATCCTTCCTCTACCATTTCTTCCTCTACCATCCCTTCCTCTATCCATCCTCCATCCTCTATCATCGCTTCCTCTACCATCGCTTCCTCTACCATCGCTTCCTCTACCATCTCTTCCTCTACCATCCCTTCCTCCCCTCCTTCCTCTACCACCCCCTTCCTCTACCATCTCTTCCTCTACCATCCCTTTCTCTTCCAACTCTTCCTCTACTATCCCTTCCTCTACCAACTCTTCCTCTACCATCTCTTCCTCTACCATCATACCTCTACCATCTTTTCTTCTACCATCACTTCCTCTACCATCCCTTCCTCTACCATCTCTTCCTCTACCATCCCTTCCTCTACCATCCCTTCCTCTACCATCTCTTCCTCCACCATCACTATTTCTACCATCTCTTTCTCTACCATCTCTACCTGTACCATCTCAATCCCTACCTCCACAATCACTACTTCTACCATTACAATCTCTGCCTTTCCCATCACTACCTCCGCCTCTATCATCACTACTACAACAAACGACCACAAACTGGGAATATCCACTTTAATGCCTACTACACTATAGCAAACGACGGATATCGTAAATACTACTGCCACAACCGCTTGTCCTGGGAATGCGATAGTGAACTGACATCCAGCTTGTAGAGTGCACTTTCCGCGCACTTTAAAAAGGGGGGAATGAGTTACCCCCCCCTCCCCCCACCCGGAAAAGAATCTATAGGAAAATTCCCTTTTGGATAGAGGCAGACATGAGAAAAAGATATTCGGTTGGCAGTAATGTGCGGTGACAGTTCTCTGTAGGAAGTACCGCCCAAATTTCGTGTATGGAAATGTATTGATATCGTGGATTTAGAAAATACACTGCTGCTACTACGACAACAGCCATGATTTCGACTATACTACTGCTGGTTCTGCCGTTATTAGTATCACTTCTACGTTTACTACAACTACAACTGCTATTGCTGCTGCTGATACTACCGCTGCTACTGCTGCTTCTGCTTCTGCTTCTTCTTCTTCTACTACTACTACCACTACTACTACTACTACTACTACTACGACTACGACGACGACGACGACGACTACTACTACTACTACTACTACCACTACTGCTGCTGCTGCTGCTGCTGCTGCTGCTGCTGCTGCTGCTGCTGCTGCCGCTGCGCCACCACCACCACCACCACCACCACCACCACCACCACCATCACTACTACTACTACTACTGTTGTTGCTGCTGCTGTTGCTGCTACTGCTGCTTCTGCTTTTGCTGCTCTTGCTTCTACTGCTACTTCTACTACTATTACTACTACTGCTGTTGTTGCTTCTTCCTTCTCTGCTGCTGCTGTAACTGCCTTCATTCTGCTGCTGCTGCTACAACTGCAAGTGCTGCTGCTACTGCTGCTGCAACTACTACTACTACCACTGCTGTGCTGCTGCCGCTACTACTAATTCCACCATAACTACTATTGGTGCCATTGTGGGCGCTACTACTGCTGTTGCTGCTGCTGCTGCTGCTGCTGCTGCTGCTGCTACTGCTTCTGGTACAGCAGTTGCTGCTGTTGCTGTTGCTTCTATTACTGGTGCTGCTGCAACTACCATTACTGGCGCTGCTGCTACTCTTACTACTGTCGCCGCTGCTACTTCTACTACCACTACTACCGGCGTTCAGATGAGAAAAATAAAACGTAATTCCGTGCGAAGCAACCACCTACATGATGTTAAGGCACGTCAGGGAATCGATGGCAGCACGGGACTTGTCTCGGCAAAATGAGGGGTCATCCCATTTTGCCACCCCCATCCCCACCCCACCCCCTCTTTCTCTCTTTCTCTCTCTCTGTTCCTTCCACTCCCCCCTCCCCCCCCCCCCCCCCCCCCCCCCCCCCGGTTTTTTTTTTTTATATACCCCTCAAAGCAACAATGAAAGGGCGGGGCGAAACCCACGCCGAACTTCTGCAGATCAATTCGACAGGTGAACCTCCCCCACCTTCCCTCCCTGCCCCCCCCCCCCCCCCCCCCCCCCAGTCCATGCCCCCCTTCCCACCCCACCCCCACCCCCCGCCCGCATTTTTATTCTCTCCTTCCCGCCCCGGGAAGAAAAAAAAATGTGCAGACATCAGCTACTCGGATCCTGGTTGGTTCCGTTCGATGCCAGCGAACTTGCCCGGATGTCGGAGTCAGAAATCTGTTTTCAGCCGAAAGCTATCCAGTACAGTACCACCACCACCGCTGCAGTGTCTCTGCAGGTGCTTGGTGTGACCGTGTGGGAATGAGTGGTGTGGGGGTGATGCCGCTTATCTGGCACAGAACACACACACACACACACACACACACACACACACACACACACACACATGAATATATATTGTGCTGTCCCATTTTCTGTGCCACCTCAGTGGTATTGCGCCCAAGTCGCTGATTCTAAGCCGCCGTCCACACCACAGCCCGGCATCGGCAATCCGCAGGGAACCGCCAGTGTGAAATCGTCATGAGGCAACCCACCGGAGGAGACACTGCTCTGCTGCCGAGTCACTTCGGTCGTGTTCAGTGGCGCCTGTTCTGATCCAACATGCACAGGACACCACCTACTAAGCCCCCTACTGACGACAATAATGGCTTAGTCGCGGAGGCGGCGTGAGTGAACTCTCCCTCCGAGGGCGCCACCACGTCCGTCCAACGACAGCCTCCATGAATTGGCCGCTACCGGTGACCCCGATGGAATCAAACCAAGGCCACAGACGTGGAGAGGACATCCAAACTGAGGTCACCATGAGAGCAGGGCATAAAGGGCCACAGAATTTGAGACTTCAATGAGAATGAGATGATGATGCTACGGATTTTCAAACCGGTCTTAGACTACATGACAGGGTTGCGCACTACGCTTACTTTCATAATATATCCCAGCGTCAACCAGGCCGAGAGATACAGACACCTGCATCAGGAAATTTGAGCAACACCCTTAAAGACGCATCCATTTAGTGGATGAAATTCGACTGTGTGGTCCCAGTCTTCCCAACTGAGTTCGTAGCAAATCAAACTCTGGGTCGGAGCCGGTCGGGATAGATAAATTCCACACAGCTCTGATGGAAATCTAAACCCACGACCTCCCAGCCGGGAGTCCGCGACGAGGTAACCACTTTGCCACTGCGGCTAGTGTGACGCAGAATATCAAGTAGAAAACAACAACAAGTAAAGGAACAAAGAGATACAAAAAACCCCACAAAAATCGTTACTTTTTTCTAGTGTGTATGTTGCTGAAAGTACAAGCACTATCACTACTACAACAGTTCTGTAGCCACAACCACAACTACTACCACTACCCATGTAGCTGCTGTAAATCTTATTGTATTTTTAGTTACTTTCTTTAAGGGAGGGGGTTGGGGAAAGGGTAGTGGTGGATAGGGTCAGCAAAGGGATGGGGAGTGAGGGTGGGTTGGTAGGTGGCAGATGGTGGCGTGTTATCTTGGTATTACCGGTCTTTTGATTTACTGCAAGCACTATCGCCACTGCCACAACTTTTACTCCTACTGTTTGCGCTGTTTTTACTTCCCTATGTGCCATTATCATCATTTTTTTATATAAAAGGGTGGGGGTGGGAGAGGTGGTAGGCGCTTCATTTTACTCATTCTGTGTCAATAACTTTCGTTTAGTGTGTTCTTCCTTCATTTTCTTCCTTTTCTCTTTCTTTCTTTTCCTTTTCTTTTCTTTTCTTTCTTTCTTTTTTTTTCCTTTCTAGATGTCCATTAACCTCCTTTCCGTCCAATCAATTTATCCCCTTTTGTTTGTTTCTTTTCTGTTCTTTTTCATTCGGGTTTTTGTTACATCTCTAGCTTTTTTTTTTCCCCCCTTCTGTCCATCATTTTCTTCGCTTCTTGTCTGCCTGGCATTTGTCTGTCCTTTTACTTCGTTTTCTCCCATTCTTGTTCGGTTGTTGTTGTTGTCGTCGTCGTTCTTCTTCTTCTTCTTCTTCTTCTTCTTCTTCTTTCTTCTTCTTCTTCTCTTCTTCTTCTTCTTCTTCTTCTTCTTCAATTCAATTTCAATCCAATTTAATTCAATTCAATCAACTTTATTGTACATTGTAAAATTTTTCTTCTGCTCCACATCATTTCACAAGTACATAAGACATTACAAAAAGACACATAAAAAATCTTTACATAAATGCCTGTGTTGATATGTATTATAATACGTCCACACTCAAACACACACACCACCCCCCCCACACCCACCCCCACTTCTCTTCTTTTCCTTCTTCTTCTTCTTTTTCTTGTTCCTGATGTTGCACATTATTGTACATTGTACTTCCTTGTGTTTGTGTTTTTCTTTGCTCACACACACATTCTCACCTTGCTCTTATTCCCCCCCCCCCCAACACACACACACCACAGCACCTTCACAACCACCGTTCCTCCCCCCTCCCCCCCCCCCCCCCCCCCCCCCCTCCACACAACCTCGCCAACTCGATGTCCCCACCCACTAAATCTCCTTGCTCCTGTTCCAGACCCCCTCTCCAAAACATCTTACTTCTCCTCTTTTCCTTCCCTGCCTGTGTTCTTCATACTTCATTTCCTCCCCCCCCCCACAACCCCCCCCCCCCCCCCACACACACAACACCACTTTTTCCTATTCCTACCCCCTTTCCTTTTCTGTTCTTCTTCTTGTTTTTCTTGTTCCTGAGTTTGCAGTTGTTATTAAGGTTGTTGTTGTCGCCATCGTCATGTTATTTTTGTTGTTGGTGTCGTTCTTGTTCTTGCTCTTTGTGATCTTTTTGGTCTTGTTCTTGTTTTTTGTTTTTCTTCTTCTGCTCGTATTCTTGTTGTTGTTGTTGTTGTTGTTCTTCTTCTTCTTCTTCTTCTTCCACCTTCTTCTCCTTCTTCTCCCCCCCCCCCCCCCCCCCCCACCCCATCCTGCACCACCCTCGCCAACTCCATGTCACCACCAACACTATCTCCTTCTCCTGTTCAGCCCCTCTCTTCTTCTTCCTCCTCTACCCTCTTCCCCTTCTTCCTCCTCTTCCTTCTCCTGCTCTTATTCTTCTTCCTTCTTCTCCTTCTCTTTCCTTTATCTCTTCATCGTCTCTCTTCTTTTTTCTACCTCCTCCTCCTTTTCCTTCTTGTTCTTGTTCTTCTTGATTATCATCATCTTCTTCTTTTCCTTCTCCTCTGCGTCCCCTTCGCCTCCCGTTTCTTTCTCCTCCGTCCTTCTTCTTCTTCCTCCTCCTCCTCCTCCGTCTTCTTCTTCTTCCTCCTCCTCCTCCTCCTCTTTTCTTCTTCTCCTCCTCATCCATCTCCTTCGCCTCTCTTTCCTTCTCCTCCTCCTTCTCCTCTGCTTCGTCTTCTACTTCTTCAT
>JADBJO010006856.1:32500-37500 GCA_016801955.1 Conus betulinus
TGTCTCATCTTAGTTGCTAATTCAGTTATCCATCAGTTTCAAATCATGCGTAGTGTGGTCTCAAAAATTAGCGGATGTAGCGTATATGGACTAGTTGCACGCAGTGAGGCCTCCTTAATGAAAATGAAACTGAATTAATTTTAAAAAAAAAAAGTCACCGCAACAGCAACAACAACAACAAAAAATGCTTATGTCCAGAAAAAAAAAAAACACTGAACGGTTCCATTTCATTTTTTTGTTAAGTGGATAGCTCTTAATTCCGTTTACATTAACCACTCGTTTTTTGTTTTGTTTGTTTTTGTCGGCTCATTTGTACACGATTTCAGGTCTCTCAAATCCCCTTCTTCCGGTCGAAAATTGTCTACTGACCATGTGACTTTTGACCTTTACAAACTTACTGAGTGCCACAAAAAAGATTACGGGGCGTAAACATACTTCGCCAAAGCGTGATTATACACGAGCACGCAAGTCGCCCCGTGTCAACACCGACGAATTCCGCTGCTGCTAATAGCCTCTCTGGCACCGGTGGACAGAAGATAAGGCCTAAGGATTATCTGTGGGCCGAAATATAACACACGAACTACTCACAGATGAACGGCAAGCCCTGTCATGTCTCTCAAAAGACCGACACGATGAACACATTTGAAAGGACGGAAATGGGTGGGGGAGGGCGGAGGGGCGGGGGGGGGGGGGGGGGGGGGGGGAGGCGGAATAGCTCGGTTGGTAGAGCGCCGAACTCGTAATCTTGGTGATCCTGAGGTTGCGGGTTCGAATCTCTGCCGGGCCGTTCTGGTACAAGGGGATTTTTTTTTTTCTCTCGAAGTTAACATTGGTTCTGACTCCAGTTCCCAAACAGTACTTCGAATGAGACCTTAAACTGAGGTTACGTGTGTAAACGCACGCATAATGTCTTGCACATGCGTAGAATCCCATCACCGACTTTCGAAAGAGAAGGCCAGCTTGGCCGTTGGTACACGTCACACATAGCATGCACTCTGCGTGAAAAATCGATATAATGAAAGAGTTGTTAAACTGAATGAACGATATTGACTGAATGACACAGGAAACGACTGAATGAAGCGGCAGCAGAGAGCTCTTCAGTTCGGCTCTACCCAGGTAGGCAGCCCGTTGTGTGAGCGAGAATGCGGATTGTAAAGCGATTAGACCTTGGTCTCTGGCGGGAGATAGGCGCTATATAAGTATTCTTAATAATAATGATCATCATCATCATCATCATCATCATCATCATCATCAAATGTTCATAAAGATATCTCTCTGTATCAGCGAGCGCTTCAGCATTGTTGGTTAGATCGCGCCGCTGATAACGTTAAGGTCATGTTTTCAACCCCCCATATGGGCCTAATGTTCTTTTAAAATCAATTATCTGATTGAAAGACTAAAACAATCTATTTTTGTTTCATCCATTTAAAATTTTTGCCCAACAATATGTAAAATCAAACATACGGCCAGCGCTCCTTTGCACGCGCAACGTCGTCATTGTACACTCTTATGAAACAGGACGGTGTGTGTCATGGTGGATAACTCAATTGTGTGAACGTGGGGTCGAGGGTTTGACTCCATTCTCCCACATTTTTCTTATCATTATTACTATCATTATTTTATTATTATTATTATTATTATTGTTCTTATTGTTCTTGTTGTTGTTGTAATGATTGTAATGATGATCATCATGATCATTATTATTATCAGTATTATCATCATTATTTATTATTATTATTATTATTATTATTGTTATTATTATTATTATTACTGTCGTCGTTGTTGTTGTTTGTTGTTACCATCGTTATTATTGATGCAGTTTTTGTTAATACCATCATGATTGGGAATTATTGCCATTATTACGTAGTAGTAGTAGTAGTAGTAGTAGTAGTAGTCTTCGTCATCATCATCATCATCATCATCATCATCATCATCATCATCATCGTCATCACCATTGTTTTTTGTTATTATCATTTATTGTTGCTATTATTATTATTATTATTATTATGATTATCATTATTATCGTCATCATCATCATCATCATTATCATCATCTCATTATTTTATTATTATTATTATTATTATTATCGTTGTTGTTGTTTTACCGTATCCATTCTGAGCAACGTAAGAAGGTCTGCCACTTTCAAATTACCCTCTCTATCTCCAAAGCCAAACGAAACAGCAACAATGAACAAATTGTTTTCATAGTCCCCCACCCCAAACTCGCCCTACCCACCCCTATCCCTCGCTGTTCAGAAGGGAAGAACAAACAAACATACACAAAAGAAAAAAAAAGAAAAGAAAACGCAGAAGAATGGGTATACTGGACAAACTTGCACCCGAACATTCATTCAAACAACAATAGCTATATGAAGGACATATTAAGGATAATAAGGGTAGCAGCAAACAACAACAGTTCACTTCCGTCCTGAATCTTTTCAGTCAAAGATCAAGGTAAAAAATGTGATCAGACCCCCGCCCCCCGCCCCCCCTCCCCACCCCCGAATGTTCTTAAGATGTCAACAAACCCACACACTCTAGCATATTTCAATTATTTCAGCCTTGATATTTGACATGCAGAAACCCCTCTTTCAAAGGAATCAAATATGGTTTTGAATAGGGGGCCTCTAAACTTCAGATGTGCCCATGAATTACTGTGCAGGAAAGTCGGAGACACTGCAAGAAATTAACAATTTTGCACAGGCATGCGTTTTGAGGGCCTACCATAGTTTTGAGCCAGCATTTAATGCTAAACTGATGAAAAGAACTACCCCCCGCCAATCATTCCTCTGGTTTTGGGGGGATTTCGACTGATGACATCGCATACAATCTTCAAATACATGACCTTCCCTGAGTTGACATCACATCAAGGCCTTTGCACTCACCTGTAACCCAATCTTTGCGCCAGCTGGAAGAGCCCCAAATAGTTCCCATTTCTTTTGATTTCAATCTGTCTGCTTGGAACCACCTGGTTTGTACCTTGATGGCCATATGAAAGAAAATCAGGTGGCTTAACTTTCAGTCAAATGAAAATTCTCAAAACAACTCAATTTCGCCAGTCTATAAATAATCGACTCCTTAAGCAAGACCTTGGCGTATTAATTTTTTGGTGTGCAGCCTCTTCCACGCGACTGACGATGCCTTTTTTCCCGTCATTCAGTCGTACTAACGCCAACAACCTACCCAGATCGATTTCTTTTTAGTTCGTTAAGAAAGACGTCAAGTGGATGACCCGCGGGAAACGTACCATCCACTTAAAGCAGCGGCTGCAAGCCCTGCAAGCTGGAAGAGAACCCAGTGCCAGACTTGTTGACTGGCCAGTGCCAGACTGGTGCCAGGCTGGATGAGTGGCCAGTGCCAGGCTGGTGCCAGACTTTGTTGAGTGGCCAGTGCCAGACTGGTGCCAGGCTGGATGAGTGGCCAGTGCCAGACTGGTGCCAGGTTTGATGAGTGGTCAGTGCCAGACTTGATGAGTGGCCAGTGCCAGACTGGTGCCAGGTTTGATGAGTGGCCAGTGCCAGACTTGATGAGTGGCCAGTGCCAGACTGGTGCCAGGCTGGATGAGTGGCCAGTGCCAGACTGGTGCCAGTTTGATGAGTGGCCAGTGCCAGACTGGTGCCAGGTTTGATGAGTGGCCAGTGCCAGACTGGCGCCATGGTTGATGAGTGGCCAGTGCCAGACTGGCGCCATGGTTGATGAGTGGCCAGTGCCAGACTTGATGAGTGGCCAGTGCCAGACTGGCGCCATGTTGATGAGTGGCCAGTGCCAGACTGGTGCCAGGTTTGATGAGTGGCCAGTGATCTTGGCTGCCATCAGATTCTTCCTTCGTTAATTGGGGCTGTGGCATATAGCTTTCTTTTTTCTTTCTTAAAGCGCATGAGAAGTTTTTTTTTTTCTTTCCCTCGAAGTATTTTAACGTAACATACGCTTGCGCGTGCACGTTGGTTGCTGTTGGTTTTCACTGGCAAATCGTGTGATATTGCACAGGACAGTCGTCAGTTTGTGTATGTTGGCATAGAACCTGTAACGTTGTACATTGTTATTTCAAATGCAAAGTGTTTGTAAATACTCCAGTCACCCCCCACCCCCAACCCCACCCCCTACACACACACACACACACACACACACACACACACACACACACACACACACAGTCTCCAGTTTCCTTTTGCTACGGGTAAGCTCGCTTAAACCAAAAAAAGGAAAAACCGTGTGAGTTCTCTCTGTCTATCCGTCTATCTGTCTGTCTGTCTGTCTGTCTGTCTGTCTCTCTCTCTCGGTCTCTCTCTCTTCCTCCAGTGTCTATGCCCTTCCCATTTTTTTCTCCTCTTCCTGACTCTTTCGTCTCATATCTCTCCCCTACCCCCCCCCCCCCCCCCCCCCCCCCTCCCGTCTACCTCTTGCCCCCTTTCTACTCTCTCTCACTTCCCTTTCTTCTTTCATACAAAACTGCCATTCACTGGTTCGTGTGGCATTCGCCAAAATGCGAATTATCCTCGATACCCATTTCCTGCGTACAGTGTGGGTATGGGGAGAGAGAGAGAGAGAGAGAGAGAGAGAGAGGGAGAGAGGAGAGAGAGAGAGAGAGAGAGAGAGAGAGAGAGAGGACATGGGGAAGGCTGAAGTTGGGGAGGAGGGTGTTGGGGTTTTGTGGGCACCCTGCATACGACCTTCGAGGCACCTTCAATCGATCCAGGTCTCTTAACTATCGATCTGCTTTTCTTCGCCCACCATGCCCCAATCTCTCTTCCCCTCTCCATCTCCTCCTGTCTATCGTCACTACACACACACACACACACACACACACACACACACACACACACACACACACACATACACGCACACACACACACACACACACACACACGCACGCACGCACGCACGCACGCACGCACGCACGTACACACACACACACACACACACACACACACACACACACACACACACACACACACATACACACACACACACACACACACACATCCCTACTCCTCTTGCCCT
>JADBJO010006856.1:45000-52500 GCA_016801955.1 Conus betulinus
GTGTGTGTGTACATGTGTGTGCGCGCGCGCACGTATGCGGCTGTGTAGACATGTGTTCTTAGATTTAAGTCTTTACCCTAAAGTGATACCCAATTTTCAGACTGTTTGAATCATGAATGTGTTTTCAGTTAGAATCACATTGTAGAATAAGAATCAACCAGGTTTACTAAAACACGTACATGAACATTCAATGTCTGTGTTTCAAACAGTTACAGAATGTAGCACGTGTGAATCCGAATCACATCCCCATTGAATCTAAGCGTACTCCATTGATTTTCATAGCTGTGGTCATAAATCAACAACCAGAACGAAGCACTTGTGTCTACGGCACGTGCAAACGAGCCATGCCCGACTTCAGCCTGTGCGAAGATGACGGCGTCAGGGTTGGGTGGTGGAGAAATTGATACCAGTTGGTTCGAGTGGTGTAGAGGATGAATGTTTGTCGACTCTGTGTGTGTGTGTGTGTGTGTGTGTGTGTGTGTGTGTTGTGTGTGTGTGCGTGCGCATGCGCGCATGCGTGCATGCGTGCGTCCGTGCGTGTGTGTGTGTTGTGTGTGTGTGTGTGTGTGTGTGTGTGTGTGTGTGGTGAGTATATCTTTGTGTATCTGGATAAAGGGGGGTGTTAAGAAAGTCATGATATATTAGAGATTAGAGAGAGAGAGAGAGAGAGAGAGAGAGTAAACGTAAATGTTTATTTTTGTTGACGGCTGAAGATGTTTTTCTTTTAAATCCGGTCCTCGAACAAAATGAAAGAGAAAAACGAACAAACAATGCAGCCGATGAAGAAAAAAAAAAAAATCGAAGAAGCACAAACAAGGAACTTCCACAAAGTATTCAGATTATAATCCGATTATTTGTTTGTACACACACACACACACCACACACACACACACACACACACACATACACACACACACACACACACACACACACACACGGGGGGGGGGGGGGGGAAGGCGAATATGAAGGGTGTGTGTGTCATTTTAAATGGAAGTGGACCACTAATTATACTAGTTAGCTACTATTTCTAATAACTCTCACCCATTTCCTTTTTTTTTTTTTTGCTGGTTTTGTTACATGCGTGTTATAAGAGGCATGGTTTTTTAATAAAGACATATAAAGGCATACATACATAACTACGTATAACATGTACCTTCTTTTCTTTGACATACTATGCGCTTTTGTACATTTTCAGATAACACAAAAAAAGACGAGTCAGACGACGAAGGGAAAAAAATGACCAAATAAACGACCTTAGGCAGGAGTTCAAGCATGCAGATGACTCCAGTGACCAATAATCAAGCCTGTTCTTCTTTACGCAAGGTTTAGAATGTTTGTTGTTGAAGAAGTGGTACGAAAGAGAAAAAAAAAAAAAAAAACGAACTTCTTTGCGGTTTATGAAAGAGTTCAAGCATATTTACGATGTCAGTGAATAAAACAATCAAGTTTGTCATTATTTAGGAAAGGTTTTGTTGTATGTTTTGTTAAACAAATGGTCTGCAATTTTGTATGTTTTAAATCATGTTGGCTCATAATACATCTATCTATTTGGAAAAGAACAGTTGTGACGACATTTCTTCATATTGATGGACATGGAAAGAGACATCAGCATGCATACAGTTCAGATATCTTTCACCACTGTAATCCGATACTCTCACCAGCTATAGGATGTCGACATTGACAATCAAAGCAGCGCACTTTTAGCGGAAAATGTCATTCAAGTGGGGGATAGAATTAGAACATTCTGCCAAGCCTCCCTGTGGTAATATTCTCTCACATTATTGTTATTCTATAACACACTGCTCTTGCATAATACACGGCTCTGGAACTTCCTGGTCCTTAAGCACACAGTTCGGAGAAGGTCAGGGCACAGGAGCGGATCTAAATGGCGTCGTGGAAAGAGGGTGATATGGGTTACCTCACGACTTCGTGCGTCATCAGAAGGTGATATTCCCCTGTATTTGCTTCTTGCAGTTTTGGGTTTCGTTGGATTGGTTTGACTCTCTCTCTCTCTCTCTCTCTCTCTCTCTCTCTCTCTCTCTCTCTCTCTCTCTCTGTCTCTGTCTCTGTCTGTCTCTCTGTCTGTCTGTCTGTCTGCCCCCCCCCCCCTCTCTCTCTCTCTCTCTCTCTCTCTCTCTCAAGCCTCATCATTAACATTTACGTAATCCGTTACGATTTATGTTTCTTTGCATTATAAACTTGTTTTTCGGCGCTGCTGATATTCATGTATACCCCTTTCACATAAAAGGTCATATAGGTCATTGTCAATATAAACGTATCTGAAGCATCTGAACCGTCTCTCTCTCTCTCTCTCTCTCTCTCTCTCTCTCTCTCTCTCTCTCTCTCTCTCTCTCTCTCTCTCTCTCTCTCTGTCTGTCTGTCTGTCTCTCTCTCTCTCTCTCTCTCTCTCTCTCTGTCTCTCTCTCTCTCTCTCTACGTATATGCACGCTAGATGAGCTTATCCCTACAGTCTCAAGCATAAATGACAGCAGAAAGAAAAGAGACAACTCAGGAGATTGCTATTCTTTTTCTTTTTTCAACTGTTTTGACTTGAATTGTTGTATACTTTAAAAGTTACTTCAGGTCAAACGTCTTTGCAGTAGGGGGCAGTCACTTGCAGTCAAACGTGTTTGCAGTCGGGGCAGTCACTGACAGATCAAACGTCTTTGCAGTCGGGGCAGTCACTTACAAGTTCTGTTGCTTCGTGATGAGACAGAGTGACCTTCTGTGTAATGGCCCTCCAAAATCTTTTAAACACGCACACAGACACAGACACACACAGACACACACACAGACACGCACAGATACACACACACACACACACACACACACACGCACGCACGCACGCACGCACGCACGCACGCACGCACGCACACACACACACACACACACACACACACACACACACACACACAAAAGACGAGAGTCAAGGAAAATGAAAGAAAGAAGGAAATAAGTAGTGGATGCCCTTGAGAAGACGAGGGAGATTTTTGTTGTTACTGTTCGTTTATTATTGTTTGTTTGTTTATTTTTTTTTTTAATTAAAAGATTCAGATGTTTCATTCATGTATAGACTATTGCCCCTCATGAAGAGGGAATAATTGAATAATCATTTTGCACAAAGATTTCTATACCAATTGTATTATTTCAAAGATCAGTATTTTACGAGATCGTGATCTAAAGCAACTGAAATTCCTTGTACAAGAACATTGATAAGCGTCTGATGGTTCTTTCACGTTTACATGTCAAAAGTAAACTAAGCCGAAAGAGGTTTGTACATTCATCCAATTTTGCAAGATGTATGGTTGTTTGATCTGAAGCCAATCAGTGCTGAACAACATGAAATAAAATGAGCGGCATCCTCTATACCGTTATTACACTATGAGCAGATTAAATCATTGTCCTTACGGAATCGATACTAATGGTAATGCCGAGAAATATCTATGATACCAAGTCTGAACGTAGTCATTGCAATTTTCAGATGTCTATCTAAATTCAGTTAAAGATATGATTTCATACCAGGAACCGTACACAAAATGTTCTGTAAGCACTAAATCTATCGCTATTCTTTACATGAAAATCCCATTCCTACCACTTACATGAAATTAAGCTTTCCCTACAATCAGAACCTATACGAAAGAGAGTTTCTACTATATCTTGATCTAGAAGACGAAGGAGATATTTGTACCATTTGAAAGAGCCTAGGCATCCTTAAAGTGAGGGAAGGTTAAAACATTATAGACAAATAATACAGACAAATAACAAGGGGAAAATAAGCCTATAAATCTTTAAGTCTTTAAATGTACAGGGTCTGCCGCCTGGGCAGATAAGTCTACCACAGACGAAGAGAGAAATATTTATAAACATACAATTTTTTTTAGATAGTTTACAGACAGGCTTTTCTGTCTGGGAGAAGAAGAAACACAACTGCGTAGTACACTATATGATCTAAGCCATATCAATGTAGATTGCCTGTCCTATCCACGACAGTGGAATGTGAAATGCGATATTCAGAATGTCTGGCTGCGCATAGACATCTCTCAGTAATGTGCTTTGTGATCAGCGCATTTGTCGGCGACGCTGTTGTGCATGCTGTGTGTCTCTTTGACATATTGGAAGGATTTTTCCTCTAGCCTCCGCTCAGCTGGCGCCATAAAAAGTCATATAAATTCAAAGCGTTGTCTCTAAGAGTGTGGCATGGTTGTGTAAGTGTGCATGTGTTTCTTTCGTACGTGGTGTGTGTTTCTTTGACAAGTTGAATTGGTTTTGTTTGGAAGCGTGGGTTCATTTGTCGTTTTACGTTGTATGTCGTCGTCGTGGTGTGTGTGTGTGTGTGTGTGTGTGTGTGTGTGTGTGTGTGTGTGTGTGTGTGTGTGCTTGTGCGTGTGTGTGTGTGTGCTCCGAGACTTAATCATTGTTGTCATAACGAAGATAAGTCTGTGGCGTCCAGCATATGTGTCACTCAAAACAAGCACCACCTGTCACCACCAAAGTGTCTCTTGGCGAGAGGGTTGTTCAGGTGGCTGGGCCGCCCTCTACAGTCAGCATGTTATATGCCAGTTGCTTGTTGACTGCTGAGCGAGGGCAGCCCACTGCCTGCACATAGTCTTCGCCCATGAGAGAACCACCCTGTGTGTGCTTCAAGCTTTACATTTGGAGCCGATCATCTTTGAAGTAAGGTTGAACAGACAACCAACAGACAACAGGTGGTGAACACACAGAGAGTCAGTCAGGTCACCACTGACAGAGACAAACGCCTTCAATGTGTGCAGTGGACCTCCAACTGGTGAAGGGCACAGACTGAGACATTGTCCCCTCAATATCTTTTTTTTCCCCCAAACACAGTTGCAGCTAGGATCAAGAGTTCGCTCATCCCCATTTTCTTCTTCTGTTCAGAACAGGAATCTACGTGTAATATAGCACCCTTTACTGAAGCAATTGGCATGGGGATAAACCGCTAAAGTGTTGAATGAAGTCTGCGTCTGACTCCTGTGATCAGTCAGTGTATATCTGAGTGGATGTTTCAAACAAAAGTTTTGATTCATTTAGTTAGGATGTATGTGTGAAATCTTGCATGCATTTGACTGAGCTGATGACATTTGTTGCTGAATGGAAACTTTTTTTTTTATATCCCAAATGAGCCAACTGTTATTGTAGATGGTCAAACTATACACTGGCTCACACTGACCGAGGCTCTGAATACTATAGACTACGGGTGGTTCTCATTCTTGGCGCGCGCGCACGCACACACACACACACACACACACACACACACACACACACACACACCACACACACACACACACACATATGCGCACGCGTGCACGCACGCACGCACGCACGCATACACACATC
Organism: Conus betulinus; assembly: GCA_016801955.1. NCBI lineage: Eukaryota > Metazoa > Mollusca > Gastropoda > Neogastropoda > Conidae > Conus > Conus betulinus. Next base: position 50,356 of record JADBJO010006856.1, read on the forward strand.
TGTCTGTCTATCTATCTATCCATGCATCTATGTATGTATGTATGTATGTATGTATGTATGTATGTATGTATATATATATATATATATATATATATATATATATATATATATCTTCCTCTCTCTCTATCTATCTATATGTATATGTATATATACATATATTAAAGTGAGAGAGAGAGAGAGAGAGAGGGGGGAGGCTCATGCTATTTGCTATCCTTAGCACTAACATATCTAGCAATGATCTTCACGGAAGACTAAACTATATAATGGCATAGACCATAGAACCACATTTTTTTTTTTTGTAAAGAACTCTCATATAAGTGATTAACACCAATCCACCGCAAATGACTGCAAAGTGTCAGATCTCAACATAACTTCTAATCAAAGACAAGCAGTCTGGTTGGGAAGGAAAGAAGGATCGCACATCACTGACTTCATGCATCAGCAAGAGATCCCAAGGATGGACTGGCCTGCTCGTTCACCTGACTTGGCACCAATTGAACACCTGTAGGACGTTCTGGGACAGAGGGTGGCCAACAATCACACCCCCCCCCCCCTCCCCTCCCCTCCTGCAGATGTCAACTAGCTGGCACAGTTTCTGCAACAGGAGTGGCAGAACATCCCCCAGACGACTCTCAGGAATCTTGTGCATTTCATGCGCCGGCGCTGCCTTGAATGTCTGGCGGCTAACGGGGGTCACTCCCGATATTGACTTTGTTGAAATGTGCCTACCTGATTCCTGACTTTTGAAAAGAGGGGTGTGTGTGATCTGAATTTGTACTATTGCAGTGTTTTTTTTGTTTTTTTAAATGAATTTGATCGCAACCTCTATGAAATCATTGGTTAATGATGAAATTAACAATTTCATATTTTAAATTGCCTCATCTGTGCCTTTTCTGTCTTTGGTGGTGCTGTTGTGAGATGGCCCTTAACTTTGTTGTGACTAGTATATATTGCCCCCATCTGAAAGTGACAAGGAAACCTTAATTCAATAAAAATAAAAATGAGGATCTGGTTTACTCTAGATCTTTTAACTTTTATGAAACCGCTCTATTTAACGAAAAATGAAGAGAAGCTAAAGAGCTCTTTTAAATCAGGACACAACGAACCACCATACTGTTCAGAAGAACAGCTATATTGAAATCTCCTGTCCTGTTTAAATGAACACATCTTTCGATTTTTTTTTACCTCATTCCATTTCTTTCTTTTTTTTTTTTTTTTTTTTTTTTTTTTTTTTTTCTTTCTTTCTTTTTCTATTTCTTTCTTCAGCCCCAGAAAATTTTCCAAAGAAATGGGTTCTTGTCATTTTCATGTTGTCAGCGATCCGGGGAGTATTGTCTCGAGCACCGTCTAGATTCCTTCTTTGTGACCTGTCGAAATTTCACTTCTTTCTTCTGATTTGTGCATAAAATCAGCATTATTTTGTACTCTGTATTGTGTGTCTGTGTGCATTGTGTCCTTCTACAGCCCGGTCTCCATATTCTAGGTGGGGTCTAACTGGATTCTTACACGGTTAATTATGAGAGCACAACAGGTGTCTTCGAACGATCGGAGCAAAAGGGCAGTCCACTTGTTTGTTTCCGTGAAGCTCATAACAACCTGCAAAGGTCACAGCGGAATGTCAGACAGGATGCCCCCGCACTGAACACCCTTAGATGTGACCTGTCATCGGTGATGAATGGCGAAAGTGGTCACATTACCACGTTGGATTTCTCAGCCTCCAAATATAGCTGTCTCCAGCTAGCTGCGCGTGCATGCAATGACCTAAGCTGTTTGTCGGCACAGGATGTCTGCAAGGTGCCTACGTCTAATCTGGTTCCAGAGGGGTTGGCTTCTGATAGACTGGTGTGTCGATCAACAACTGGGAGTGGATACAGTTTGTGCAATACTGGCGGGAACTTCGGTATCATTTGTTGTGCTTTTGTCAGGTTATATTGAACAATGGTGTGTCCTGCTCGTCATGTTTTCTCGTTACTTGATCTCTGTTTGCGCTGGAACTGTTGTTTGCTTCCTGCAACTCTATGGGGGAAATAATGAGGAGTGGAGTGGGAAGAAGGGATGGGTGTTTAGAGGGAGGGGGGAGGGCGTAGGGTTGACAAAGGAGCAAGGTGGTCATGTGGCAAGTGCTCTTTAACAAACAAAGGGCAG
>JADBJO010006856.1:55000-57500 GCA_016801955.1 Conus betulinus
CTTGAAAAAGCCAGGACTAGACCTTAATAAGTTAAAGAACTATAGACCGGTGTCCAACCTCCCATTCCTCTCAAAAATCCTTGAAAGAGTTGTGCTGAAGCAGCTTCAGACTCATCTTTCAGACCATGGTCTTCTTGAGGCCTGTCAGTCTGCTTATAGGAAGAATCATAGCACTGAGACTGCTGTATTGAGCGTACTCGACTGTTTACTGTGCAAATCCGACAGGAAACTTGTTTCTCTCGTAGCCTTGCTTGATCTGAGTGCTGCCTTTGATATACGCTAGATCACACTACTTTACTTGAAAGGCTTAGGGTCACTTTTGGTGTTGATGGGATAGTTCTCCAGTGGTTCGAATCATACATCAGAGATAGGTCGCAGGCGGTGGTTGTGGGTGGTGTAAGGTCTACTTCGTCACCTCTTTTATATGGAGTACCTCAGGGGTCAGTATTGGGCCCAGTGTTGTTTACATTGTACTCACAGCCCTTGTCGATGTTATCTCGGACCATGATTGTGATTTTCACAAGTATGCTGATGACACAGAGCTTTCTAAGAGTGGCACACCTGATGAGTTTGTTTCTGTTCATCTGGGGTGTCTCGGTGTATCAGCAGTGTGCAGGAATGGATGACAAGTAATAAGCTTAAATTAAATTGTGAAAAGACTGAAGTCATGCCCGTTGGAACCTCCTCCTGCCTCAAACTCGTTGAGTCAGAGTCAATGGTTGTTGATGGCACTGAATTGCCTTTCAATCACTCTGTCAAATACCTTGGTGTTACCATTGATCAGTGTCTGACCATGCAGAATCAAATATCTGTAGTCTGTCGCTCATCATCCTTTTTAGAGCTGAGACGTATTGCTTCCATCCGACGCTTTATATCCAGGGAAGTAGCTGTCAGGCTAGTCTGTGCCACGGTGATGTCAAGACTGGACTACTGCAACTGTGTTATGCTGGGCTTCCCGCAGAACAGATTGCTCGGCTGCAGAGAGTCCAAAATAGCGCGCTGCACGACTTGTTTTGAAGAGGAGAGGTATGAGCACATCACTCCCATGCTGATGATGGAACTGCACTGGCTTCCCATACAGTATCGGTGGCAATTTAAACTGGCAGTTCTTGCTTTCCGCCACTTCAATGAATCTCTTCCTCACTATCTCTCTTCTTCTCTCTGCACTTACCAAAGCTCTCGTACCCTTCGCTCTTCTTCACAAAAACTTTTGAAAATCCCTAAGCGTTCTCTGAAATCTGTTGGCGAAAGAGCCTTCAGTTTTTAGAGCACCTTCTATTTGGAACTCCCTCCCTGAAGACCTTCGTAATCAGCCTACTCTTTCTTCTTTTAAATCTGAGCTCAAAACTTATCTCTTCAAAATGTAAGCGCATTGAGTTGTATAACAAGAAATGCGCTATATAAGTATTATACATTATTATATTATTATTATTATTATTATTATTAAGAAAAAGAAGAAGAAGAAGAAGAAGATAAAGATGATGATGATGATGATGATATGATGAAGAGGAGGAACAAGAATAACAAAGAACAAGGCACAGAAAAAGAAGAATACGTCGACAACGACGAAAAGAAAAACAACAATGACAACATCGACCATGAAGAAGAAGAGAAGAAGAAGCATTCCATTTTCGTGACGATACGTGATTGGTTTTCACCGTTCATCAATTTCATCATAGTGAGAGAGAGAGAGAGAGAGAGAGAGAGAGAGAGAGAGAGAGAGAGAGAGAGAGAGAGAGAGAGAGAATTACACAAATTACCATTCTTTGTCGAAGAAAAAAACAAACAAAACAACAAAAACAAATATAATGGATATTCTCTCTGCCTGACTGCTGGTGATTTCACTCTAGGGCCGTTGCCGATAATAGAGTCACAGACGCCATGACACTCCTCAGGGGAAAGCACGCTGTGAGCATTTATAGTATAAGGTGATCAGGACAAGCGTGCCCCCCCCCCCCCCCCCCCCTCTCACCTTCACCCCTCCCTGTCTTTCTCTTTCTGTCTCTGCCCCTCTGTCTCTTTGTCTCTCTGTCTCAGTCACTCTCTCTGTCTCTTTTCTCTCTCTCTGTCTATGTCTCTCTATGTCTCTGTCTCTGTCTGTCTCTGTGACTGTCTCTCTGTCTCTTTGTCTCTGTGTATCTGTCCATTTCTGTCACTCATTTTGTCTCTGTCTGTCTGTCTGTCTGTCTGTCTCTCTCTCTCTCTCTCTCTCTCTCTCTCTCTCTCTCTCTCTCTCTCTCTCTGTCTCTTTTTTCTCTGCCTGTGTCTCTGTCTCTGTCTGTCTCTGTGGCTCTCGCTTTGTCTCTCTGTCTGTCTGTCTGTCTGTTTCTCTCGTTTTTGCTTATATTGCGCATTTTCACAAATTGTCTGTATGGGCTTACGACCATCTTCAGTCTCCTTATACAAACGGACGTCGAAATTCACACCAACGTCTTAGACGATATTTGTCCTCCTGTCTGCCGCAGCCATCTTGTTCACTCCCATCCAATTCAGCCAGACG
>JADBJO010006856.1:67500-82500 GCA_016801955.1 Conus betulinus
TACATATGCGTCAGCGGGAGATCATAGCTGTGCTTGTAGTAGGTGGGAAAACCTGTGGCGCTGATGATGCTGGTGGTAGATCAGAATCACTTCCTGTGTCTTTCTCCAGTCCACTCCCACCCTCGTATCATCCCCCCCCCCCCCCCCCCCCCCCCCCCCCCCCCCCCCCCCCCCCCCCCCCCCCCCCCCCCCCCCCCCCCCCCCCCCCCCCCCCCCCCCCCCCCCCCCCCCCCCCCTTTCTCTTTCACTTTTTTCCCCCCCCCCACAACCCACAATCGACTTTTTTGTCTTTTTCTGTTCCTGTCTCTCACCCACAATCTCCCCCTGTCACCCCTCTCTCCCCCCCCCTCCACCCCCCACCCACCCCCTTGTGCCTCTTTTATATGTTTGTCTTCCTCTAAATGTGTCTCAGTCTGTGTTTGTGGATAATAACGACTTGTTGCTTCTTCCGCTTCCGTTCTTTCCACCTCTCTCTCTCTCTCTCTCCTCTGTCTCTGTGTCTCTGTCTCTCTCTCTCTCTCTCTGTCTGTCTGTCTGTCTGTCTGTCTGTCTGTCTCTCTTTCCGAGTGTCTGTCTTTCTGTATGGTAGTCTATGCTTGTGAATCAGAAGACTTTGTTACCTCTCTCTCCTCTCTCCTCTCTCTCTCTCTCTCTCTCTCTCTTCTCTCTCTCTCTCTCTCTCTCTCTGTCGCACGCACACACACACACACAACACCACTCTCTCTCTCTCTCTCTCTCTCTCTCTCTCTCTCTCTCTCTCTCTCTCTCTCTCTTCAAAACTCAATAGTCGGTGTCATTGTCTACAATCAACAATGATGGTTGACTGGGCATTTACCTCTGGCGAAGTTTCTCAGATGCCTGCAACTTAATCTCTGATAAAAAAAAATATTGAAAATAAGAATTAGTTATGTCAGTATCTTTACCTCCAAAGAAACGCAGAATATTAGCTTTTTCACTTCCAGTGAAATTAACCCGGTGTGAAACGCCTTTCCCTCTAAGCAACGCTGTTATGTGTCAATACTGGTACGTCAAGCGAAACTTGCCAAAAACTTTTATCTGGAGTGAAACATATTGTGTATCAGCGCCTTTACAAGTGGGGGGAGAAAACATATTGTGTATCAACACCTTTACCTCGAATGAAAGGCATCATACATCTGTGCCTCTGTGTGTCAGTACCCTTTTCTCTTATGGAACGTATCGTCTACTTCTGTCTCTCATCTCATGTGAGAATATTTTCAATATTCATGAAACGTACTTCATATTAGTGGCTCTGTATCTTTTAAGAAGCAAATATTTTGTTGACGCATGTGCCTCCAATGAAAAATATTGAGTGCTTGGTGACTTTACCCCTTGAATATGTCACAATTTCAATCTTAACCCCAGGTAAATAGAATGATTTTAAAAAATTGAAGAAGTCAAAATCTATATTGTGGCTTTGATTGGGCCTAAAGGAAAGAATAGAAAAATAGAAAGAAGAAAGTAAAAAAGACAGAAAGCGAAATCGTCATCTTTGCTCTATAATGCAAAAGGATAGAAAAAAGAAAAAATGAAAAAAAAAGCAAAATCCCCATCATAGCTTTATATAAAAGAAAAAGACAGAAAAAGGAACAAAGAGAACAAAATCCTCATCTTTTACATCATCGAAAAAGCAGAAACCCATCGTAGCTGTAATAAAGGAAGGGACAGGAGAAGGAAAAAAAAACAAACCAAAACAAAACAGACAAACAAAAAGAAAACAAAATACCCATCTTTACATCATTAAAAAAAAAAGAAAAAAGAAAAAAAAAAGACAGAATCTTCATCTTCGGTTTATTAAGCAAAGGCTAGAAAATAAAATAAAGAAGGCACAGTTACTGATCCTTGTTCCGGGCGTCATCTGACCCATGAGCAAAACATTACTCCCCCCCCCCCCCCCCCCCCCCAGTGTCATCTAACCCGCGAGGCGGTCATTACTCCCCCCCCCCCCCCCCCCCCCCCGCCCTTACTCCACCCCACCTCCCCTCCGGCGTCATCTGGCCCGTGAGACGGTCATTACTCCCTCCCAGCGTCATCTGACCCGTGAGGTGGTCATCATCCCTTCCCCCGGCAGGATCGATCAGCGGTCATTGTTCAGACATACCTGATTTGCCAGACGGGGGGGTGGGGGGGGGGGGGGGGGGAGAGGGGGGGCGGGGTGGTGATAGTGGTGGTGGTGGAGGACGAGCTACAAAGCCCAGTCAGTTCGGGTGCTCTTTGCTTATGATGGAGGCTGCTGTAGTTTGATGTAAGCGCTTACGGACTTTCTGGCTGCTGGTGAGGTCGCTCCACTTATGCTCAGGATCTTTCCAGCGCAGCTCCAGTCAAATCCATCAAGCTTTGTCCCTTGGACAGATTTCAGGTGCCATGGTTTGCACCTGTACGATGATGTTGACAGCACCTTTGGGTTATGAAAATCTCAGTTTGGTTTTATATGAACAAGAAGATTTTGCAGAGTTGGGCATACGTTTCTGAGGCTTTCATGGTTCTACAGTCTTGCTCACTGGTCATTTCACCATGGTTGTTGAACGACTTTCCTAGGTATTTGAAGTCTTCGACGACATCGATTATTACGTCCTGAGAGTATACCTCTCTATGGGTGATGGTCACCAGGTGTTATGTTCTTTGTGTTCTTTCTGCTGATGATCAGAAACAGCTTTCTTGCAGCTTCACCGATATAGCATCTGCTGGTTCTTGCAGATACTCCAAACTGGCTGACATTGCTGTAGTGACAAAGGCAAAGTCGAGGTCCAATAGTTTATGTCCTTCATACCACTTTCTGCAGGTTTTTTTTTCTGAACTCAGTCATTTGCCACAATGAAAGGATCCGTGAAAGAACGCAACCCTGACGCATGCCTGTAAGTACTTAGAACCAGTCATTGTAGCCGCCCTTAGTTGTTACGCACCAGCAGAGTCCAAGGTGTTTCGGTTGAATGACCTTGACAACCTTATCGAGATTGCCATAGGATAAGAAGTATGCTCCACAAGTAGGTTTTGTGGATACTGTCAAAAGCTTTACTACAATCAAGAAAGTTTATTTCAAGATGAATATATTATTCTTGGAAATTCTCGATGATGCATCTTAGGTTAAATATTTGCTCTGTGTATGTACGATTTGACGTGAAACCTATACGCATGTATGTATGTATGTATGTATGTATGTATGTATGTATGTATGTATGTATGTATGTATGTATGTATGTATGTATGTATGTATGTATGTATACAAACGCGCGCGCGCACGTACGCACGTACGCACGCACGCAAAACGCACGCGCGCGCGCGCGCGCGCGCACACACACACACACACACACACACACACACACACACACACACACACACACACACACACACACACACACAGTCATTCGCTCTTGAAAAGGTCTGGCCCTCAAACGCATCCATTCACATGAAAACGGTCCTGCCTACTTGGAACTGAAGGTGTCGGCCGATTCCTCTGGAATCTGTACGAGACGACGGCGTCTTGTGTGTCAGCCCCTTTATCACTAGTTCTTTCTCTGCCCGTCTTCTCTTCACCTTCCCCCCTTTCCCTCCTTCTCCCCCTTCCTCCGTCTCTTCTCTCTTTCTGTCTCTTCCCTCCTTGTCTCTCCCTCAGCTCTCCCCCCCCCCCCCTTCCCTACCCAATCTGCCCCCCCCCCCCCCCCCCCTCCTCCCTCCCGCCCTATAGAATCTCAGTATCCTGACGCTGCTATTTCCGTGTCGGGGCGAAGGATCAATAGCAGTTCTTGTGGGTACATGGGGATGATGATGTCATTGGTGACGGTGCTCTTCGATGACGGAGGGAGGCGCGGGTGGTGAGGAGGTGGGTGTGGGGCTCGAGGCTGCGGGGTGAAGAACTGAGAGGGAGGGAGGTGGTGGTGGTGGTGGGGGGGGGGGGGGGGGGGGGGCTTGTTCCGTCTTCTCTTCTGTCCGTCTGTCTTTGTTTATCCTGTTTCTGTATCTCTCTGTCTCTCTGTGTCTGTCCGTCTCAGTGTCTCCTCTCTCTCTCTCTCTCTCTCTCTCTCTCTCTCTCTCTCTCTCTCTCTCTCTCTCCTGTGTGTGTGTGTGGTGTGTGTGTGTGTGTGTGTGTGTTGTGTATGTGCGTGTGTGTGTGTGTGTGTGTGTGTGTGTGTGTGCGTGCGTGCGTGCATGCGTGCGTGTGTGTGCGTGCGTGCGTGCGTGCTGTGTGAGTGTGTGTGTGTGTGTGTGTGTGTGTGTGTGTGTGTGTGTGTGTGTGCTTACTCGCACGCGCGTGCGCGCGGTCCTCTTTCTCTTTGTCTCTCTGTCCATCTCTCTCTCTCTCTCTCTCTCTCTCCTCTCTCTCTCTCTCTCTCTCTCTCTTCTGCTTCCTCCCATCTCATTTCCCAATCTCATTTCCCCCCCCCCCCCCCCCCCCCCCCCTCTCCTCCTCAACCCAAAGCTACGACCAAGAAATTCCGGTAGAGACACGAACTTCTCTCAAGACGGCGGCCAGCTAGTGTGAGTGTGTTTGCCGACGACGTTTTAATTCAGGCTGTGGGTTTTCCTCCTTCTCCATTGACCTTTACCTAAAGGTTCTTTCAGATCCCCCCCCCCCCTACCCCGCACCTGCTCCCACTCTCCTCCCCCCTCCTCCTCCCCCTTTCCTCCTCTGTCTGGTTAGATAGCGGCTCCAGAAAGAGTTTGTGGCTGTCTGGAACACTGTCGCTTCCTAAGCGGCTTCAGTGCCGTGTCTGGGCTGCAGCGGTGTACGTTTGTAAGAGTTATCCCGTCTGAGAACTTCGTTTCAAATTCTGTTTGCCCAGACCATTCTCAGAGCTTTTGTTGTGTGGGGGTGCTGTTTTTATTCTGTGCCTGATTCTGTTCAGAATTACGGACACACGCGCAGATTCAGAGACACACGGACACGCAGACAGACAGACAGACATACAGACAGACAGACAGACAGACAGACACACACACACACACACACACACACACACACACACACACACACACACACACACACACACACACACACACAAGCGCGCGTACACGCACCTTTATGTACATTTACACATGTACACACACTCGTGCTTCCACACTCGTAGAAGCTCACATACACAGACGCTCTCTCTCTCTCTCTCTCTCTCTCTCTCTCTCTCTCTCTCTCTCTCTCTCTCTCTCTCACACTCTCTCTCGCGCGCGCGCGCACACACGCGCACACACATACGTACACACACACACACACACACACACACACACACACACACACACACACACACACACACACACACACACACACACACACACACACACAACACACACACACACACACACACACGCGCACACGCGCGCACACACACACATATACACACACGCACACACGCACACGCACGCGCACGCACACACATTCACATACACATATATACACACCCACACCCACACGCACACACGCACACTCACGCACACACATTCACATATACACATATACGCGCGCGGCCACACCCACACACACACACACACACACACACACACACACACACACATACACACACGTGCGCGCGCGCACACGCACACACACACACACACACACACACACACACACACACACAGATCACACTCACTCTCACACACAACACACAAACACACACGCACGCACGTACGCACGCGCGCACGCGCACACACACACGCGCGCGCGCCACACACACACACACACACACACACACACACACACAGACACGCTCGCACGCACGCGCGTACGCACACACGCACGCACACACACACACACACACACACACACACACACACACACACACACACACACACACACACACACACACACACAAGCACCCAGAGGGTATGAGAAAGGGAGAAAGTACGGAGACACTCCGTCGTCTAGAGTCAGGGTCACATCAGACAGCCTCCGAGAGCGCCTTCCCTCTGAGCTCGCTGGTTCCTGCAGTCTTTCCCGTGTGTAGCAGAACTTGCCGCGGCGTCGGCTTCTGCCGCTGCTGTTGCTGCTGCTGCTGCTTCTTATTCTTCTTTCAGCAAGGTGGTGGAATTCGGTTGACCCGTTTTCCCGATCGTTGATGGCGTTTGTGGCTGATGCGCCAGTGGGTCAGATGCCAAGAAGAATGATGATCACCCACTGCAGCATCAGCGGCAGCAGCAGCAGCAGCAGAATTACCTTCTTCAGACAATTACAGTACTGATAATAAACATCGTCGTTATTATCATCAACATCATAATCATCGCAGATATAAAAACTTCGTCGTCGTCGTTGTAGTCAGCGTACTTATCACCACCACCACTATCCTCCTCCTCCTCCTCCTCCTCCTCCTCCTCCTCAACATGACCATCATCATCATCATCATCGACCATCATGATCATCGTCGGTTGCCGTCGTGTCGTGGTTGCCGTCATCATTATCGTCGTCATCATTACTATCACCGTCTAACCACCACCACCCACCACCACCACCACCACCACCACCACCACCACCACCATCATCATCATCATCATCATCATCATCATCATCATCATCATCACCAGCATCATCATCATGATCACCGTCGCCTTCGTAATCACCAACTGCCTCATCACCATCACCAATGTCATTACTGTTATCATCATCATCATCATCATCATCATCATCATCATCATCATCATCATCATCATCATCATCATCATCATCTTCGTAGTCGTCGTCGTCATCTTCGTCTTAAACGTTCTACTCTAGCCGAAGGTAATGGGTGGGTTTGAACCACAGAGCTGCTGACATGTGACAGCCGTGGCGAGGAACTGTCAGTGAGCTACGATGTCATCAGCTAACACCCTGATGTCTGCTTGGTCAGCTGGAGTTTTCTTTTTGTCGATGTGGACGTTGACGTTGGTCTGGTCGGCTGACTGGATTTTTCTTTGTTTCAATGTAGACGTTGACGTTGGTCTGGTAGGCTGACTGGACTTTTTTGTGTGTGTCGGTGTTTATGTCGACGTTGGTCTGTCGGCTGACTGGACTTTGTGTGAATGTTGACGTTGGTTGGTCGTTGACTAGAATTTTCTTTATGTTCGATGTTCATGTTGACGTTGGTTGGTCGGCTGACTGATTTTTCTTTGTGTTCGGTGTTTATGTTGACGTTGGTCTAGTCGGCTGCCTGGATTTTTCTTTGTGTCCGATGTTTATGTTGACGTTGGTCTGGTCGGCTGACTGGATTTTTCTTTGTGTTCGATGTTTTTATGTTGACGTTGGTCTGGTCGGCTGACTGGATTTTCTTTGTGTTCGATGTTTATGTTGACGTTGGTCTGCTCGACTGACTGGATTTTTCTTTGTGTGGATGTGAACGTTGCGTCTGTGTGTTCAGCTGACTGGATTTTCCATCGTGTTAATGTGGATATTTCTGTTCTGATGAACTGACTGTGTTTCTTTTGTGCTGAGTGGACATTGGTGTTCGTCTGGCTGGCTGACTGGATCGCCTTTGTGTTTATGTAGACGTTGCCGTCTGTGTGCTCAGCTGACTGGATTTCCTTTGTGGTGATGTGGAAATTAATGTTTTGATAATCTGACTGAATTTCCTTTGTGGTGATGTGGAAATGTTTTGATAATCTGACTGGATTTGCTTTGTGTTGATGTGGAAATTAATGTTTTGATAATCTGACTGAATTTCCTTTGTGTTGATGTGCAAATTAATGTTTTGATAATCTGACTGGATTTTTTTTGTGTTGAAGAGGGCATGAATGTTTTTTGATTATCTGACTAGAACCCCTTTGTAATCGATGTTGACATTAACGTTCTGATTATCTGACTGGGTTTCCTTTGTGTTGACGTGGACATTTATGCTTTTATTATGTGAGTTTGCTCTGTGAAGATGTAGACATTAATATTCTGATTAGCTGACTAGATTATAGCCGCGTTGATGTGGACGGCAACATTCGTCAGCTCAGCTAACTGGATATCTTTTGAGTTGATGCGGACATTTATATATGTTCTAGTCAGCTGATTGCATTTTGTTGGCCTTGAGGTAGAGGTTGATGTCTACCTTCGCATCTCTGTCAACGGTCACTTTGCCGCAATGAAGACGAAACTACCGGACTTGTACTGGTTTCTTATTGAGGGTGATCGTGCGATGTGTGCCGGCACGGCGGCTGTTCCCTTCGGCCGTGTGGTGTGTTGGTGACAGCAGTCTGGAAAACACTCAATTTTTCCATCCGCAAATTAATGGATACTGTTACGCTTCATAAATTAGATTTAGGTGTCAGCTAAGGGAAAATGTGAAAGCGTGTGTGCGTGTGTGTGTGTGTGTGTGTGTGTGTGTGTGTGTGTGTGTGTGTGTGTGTGTGTGTGTGTGTGTGTGTGTGCATGTGTTTGTGCGTGGTTTGTTTGTTTTGTATTGTTTTGTTTAAAGTAATGGAGATATACTTTTTTTTTTTTTTTTTTTTTTTTACATAAAGAGCTCATACTAAAGGATGTCGGAAATTTTTCGTGTTGGGCAGTCAGATTTTCATGGTCTTCTTTTTATTTGTTTGTTTGTTTTACATCACAATAACATTTTCGTTTTAGCTAAAAAAAAAAAAAACCATTTCAAATCATACTGAGTGAAATGCTTACGTTTCGCATTTCCCGTTGATATATAACAACAAGCTTTTAAGTTTGTATTAAAATGCATAAAACAAAACTTCGAAAAAAAAAAAAAAAAAAAAAAAAAGGCCGTCGCCAAGGGAAATAATTCGTTACGTGGTGTCTGTCGGGAAAGTGATCCGCCTGTTGCATTGTGTCACGTGATCTTTGAATCTGGATATCTCTTGTTGGTGTTGTTACTCGAAGTCCGCTAATTATGAGACCTGTGGTACAAACTGTCCGACAGCATCTGCTTATACAAGGTTGTTTTCGTATTGTGTCCTTCTTCTTTCTTCTTTCTTTGAGTGTCCACCTTCATCGAGTTGAAGATTCTGACACTTTTGTGTGTATGACCGTATTTTTACCATTACGGCAGCGATAGCCCAACTTCGGGGAAGGTGCATGCTATGTGCAACGTGTCATCCATAGCAACGGCCAAACTGGCCTTCTCTTCCGAAAGCTGGTGATGGGATTTTGCGTGTGTGCAGGATGTTATGCGTGTGTTCACACACGGAACCTCGGTTTATAGTGTCATTCGAAGGACCGTATGGGAATGGAGTCAGAACCAATGTTAACTCCGATGGAAAATCCCCTGTACCAAAATTCGAACCTGTAATCTCAGGATCACGAGTCTGGCGCTCTACCACTGAGCTATTCAGTTTGTGAATCTTAAAACTTGTCATTCCTATTGGCTTGCACAATCTGTTTATCTTTCGCTGTCTTTCGTGTGTAATGTGAAGCGCGATTTATGTGTCTTACGGTTTTCGTGTGGTCCTGAACAATGTGTTAACCTTAAGGTTATCTTTATTTTCTTTTTCTTTTATTTTTTTATTTTTTTTTTTTTTCTTACGCATTCTGTATATCTTGAGGTTGTCTTGTGTATGGCCTAAATCTCTTTGTCTTCTTCTGGTCCATCTAACCTCATTGTCTCTCGTACACCCCGGTTTCTCTTAAGCCACTCTTTCGTGTTTTTTCACACACTCCGTTTACCTTGGGGCTGTATTTTGTGCTGTTTCACACACAATCCGTTTATCTTTAGGCTGTCATTTATATAGTGAACAATCCGTTTTTTTTTCTCTCAAGGCTGTCTTCTGTGCTGTTTTGTTGATCTTGATGTCAGTTCCGTGCAACCCATTTGCCTTAGAGTTTTTTCTTCTTCGTTGTTCCATACAATCCCAGTATCTTTAGGCTGTTATAGTGTTGTTCCATACAATCCCAGTATCTTTAGGCTGTTATAATGTTGTTCCATACAGTCCCAGAATCTTTAGGCTGTTATAATATTGTTCCATACAATCCCAGTAGCTTTAGGCTGTTATAATGTTGTTCCACACAATCCCAGTATCTTTAGGCTGTTATAATGCTATCCCATACAATCCCAGTATCTTTAGGCTGTTATAATGTTTGTTCCAGACAATCCCAGTATCTTTAGGCTGTTATAATGTTGTTCCATATAATCCCAGTATCTTTAGGCTGTTATAATGTTGTTCCATATAATCCCAGTATCTTTAGGCTGTTATAATGTTGTTCCAGACAATCCCAGTATCTTTAGGCTGTTAAAATGTTGTTCCAGACAATCCCAGAATCTTTAGGCTGTTATAATGTTGTTCCATATATATCCCAGTATCTTTAAGCTGTTATAATGTAGTTCCATACAATCCCAGTATCTTTAGGCTGTTATAATGTTGTTCCAGACAATCCCAGTATCTTTAGACTGTTATAATGTTGTTCCATACAATCCCAGTATCTTTAGGCTGTATAATGTTGTTCCATATAATCTCAGTATCTTAGGCTGTTATAATGTTGTTCCATACAATCCCAGTATCTTTAGGCTGTTAAAATGTTGTTCCATATAATCCCAGTATCTTTAGGCTGTTATAATGTAGTTCCATACAATCTCAGTATCTTTAGGCTGTTATAATGTTGTTCCAGACAATCCCAGTATCTTTAGGCTGTTATTATATTGCTCCGTATAATCTCAGTATCTTTAAGCTGTTATAATGTTGTTCCACACAATCCCAGTATCTTTAGGCTGTTATAATGTTGTTCTAGACAATCCCAGTATCTTTAGGCTGTTATAATGTTGTTCCAGACAATCTCAGTATCTTTAGGCTGTTATAATGTTGTTCCAGACAATCCCAGCATCTTGAGGCTGTTATAATGTAGTTCCATACAATCTCCAGTATCTTTAGGCTGTTATAATGTTGTTCCATACAATCTCAGTATCTTTAGCTGTTATAATGTTGTTCCATGTAATCCCCGTATCTTTAGGCTGTTATAATGTTGTTCCATACAATCCCAGTATCTTTAGGCTGGTAAAATGTTGTTCCAGACAATCCAGTATCTTTAGACTGTTATAATGTTGTTCCAGACAATCCCAGTATCTTTAGGCTGTTAAAATGTTGTTCCATATAATCCCAGTATCTTTAGGCTGTTATAATGTAGTTCCATACAATCTCAGTATCTTTAGGCTGTTATAATGTTGTTCCAGACAATCCCAGTATCTTTAGGCTGTTATAATGTTGCTCCATATAATCTCAGTATCTTTAGGCTGTTATAATGGAAAGTTCAAGAGGCGATGGATTCTGCAAAAGAAAGTCTCAAGATCAGAGAAATAACAGGACACACACACAGACCAACAAGGACAGACAAGGCTCCAAAAAGCAGTCCAGCAGAGCCAGCAAGGGCAATGGACAACGTGGGAGAATGCACTCCAAAGAAGTCTCACTTGGAATGACATTTGGCACATGGCCCCTCTCAGGATCAGCTTCATTCTCAGATCTGCATATGACCTTCTGCCTTCAAATGCAAACCTGGTCAAGTGGGGAAAAACAGACGACGATCCTTCATGCCCCCTTTGCCATGAAAACAAACAGTGGAGCATGTCCTAAGCTCATGTAAAGTAGCCCTGGCTCAAGGAAGGTACACATGGAGGCACAACCAAGTGCTCAAAGAGATTGTACAAGTAGTCTGGGCTAGTACCAACACCACAAAAGGGAAAATCAGGACTCCAAAAGCACCCGCAACATTCTTCACGCAGCAGGAGGTAGCGAATCATGGCCAAGAACAACAGTGCCACTCGGAACATGCAGGCAGAGTCTGCTGGACGGGGCAGATGACTGGGAGTGCACAGCAGACCTCCCGCAAGAGTCACACCCAGATGAAACCAGAGAGTGGCATGAGACCAGACATAGTAGTCAACTCTCAGTCAACCAAGCAGCTGATCATGATCGAGCTCACGGTGCCATATGAGAACAGAATGGAGGCAGCTCAGATCTACAAGACTGAAAAGTATGCTGATCTGGCAAACAGCCTGAGGAGAGAAGGCTATCAGGTCAAAGTCCTCACTGCAGAAATTGGAGCTAGGGGTTTGTGGGAACGTCTGCATACAGCCTCATGAAACAGCTCTCAGTTGCAGGGAGGGAAAAACCAAAGCCCTGAAACAATGGCAGAAGCGGCAGAGAGGTGTTCAAGTTGGATCTGGTCAAGGAGGAACAAAAGTGAACTTCATAAGGCTTAACTTTCCTACAAATATCAGGTATCCCTGTGGCTCAGTGGTTAGTGCGCGAGTCATTAAGTGGAAATGAGCATATCCAGAAGGGCATGGGTTCGAATCCCAGTCATGGCTCATCCCAAGATGGGGAAAAAAAAAAAAGGGCAGCAGAGGGACATCCGGAGTCATGAACCAGGTGTGGCCCAACCCCCCTAGAGTGTCAGGAGATAAGGGCCGAAACACTCGCTTGAAGGGGGCTTCTCTTCTGAGGACTCTCTGCTGCCACGCTCTCCACGAGTTCTTTCTACTTGTTCCACACAATCCCAGTATCTTTAGGCTGCTTATATAATGTTCCAGACAATCCCAGTATCTTTAGGCTGTTGTAATGTTGTTCCAGACAATCTCAGTATCTTTAGGCTGTTATAATGTTGTTCCAGACAATCCCAGTATCTTAAGGCTGTTATAATCTTGTTCCAGACAATCTCAGTATCTTTAGGCTGTTATAATGTTGTTCCATACAATCTCAGTATCTTTAGGCTGTTATAATGTTGTTTCCATGTAATCCCAGTATCTTTAGGCTGTTATAATGTTTGTTCCATACAATCCCAGTATCTTTAGGCTGTTAAAATGTTGTTCCCATACAATCCCAGTATCTTTAGGCTGTTATAATGTTGTTCCAGACAATCCCAGTATCTTTAGGCTGTTATAATGTTGTTCCAGACAATGCCAATATCTTTAGGCTGTGTATAATGTTATTCCATAGAATCCATCTACTTTAAGGCTGTCTTTTTAAAGTTGTTCCATACTGTCCGTTTATCTTAAGGCTGTCTTTCATGGTGTTCCATACAATTTGTTTACCTTGAGGCTGTCTTTCATGGTGTTCCATAATTTTTGTTTACCTTGAGGCTGTCTTTTGTGGTGTTTCCATACAACTTGTTTATCTTGAGCTGTGTATTTTATGGTGTTCTATCCAATCTGTTTCTTGAGGTTGTCTTCTATGGTGTTCCCTACAATCTGTTTATCTTTAGGCTGTCTTTTATGGTGTTCCATACAATTTATTTATCTTGAGGCTGTCTTTTATGGTGTTCCATACAACTTGTTACCTTAAGACTGTCGTTAATTTTGGTCCATGCAACCCGTTTATTTGAGGCAGTCTTTTAGTGTGTTCTATGCACCCGTTTATCTTGAGGCAGTCTTTTAAGCGTTCTGTGCAATCCGTTTATCATAATGCTGTCTTTTATTATGTCGTTCCATGCAATCCGGTTATCTTGATGCTATCTTGAGTGGCTCCGTGCAATCCACTTTTCTTGAAGCTGTCTTTTGAGGTGTTCCGTACAATCTGTCCGTCTTACGTTGTCTTTTAAGGTGTTCCATACGATTCTTTTATCTTGAGGCTGTCTTTTTTATTTTGTTCTATACAATTATTTCATTAAAGCTGTCTTTTATGGTGTTCCATATTTATCAAAGCTGTCTTTTATGGTGTTTCATATTTATCAAAGCTGTCTTTTATGTGTTCCATACTTATCAAAGCTGTCTTTTATGGTGTTCCATATTTATCAAAGCTGTCTTTTATGTGTTCCCATATTTATCAAAGCTGTCTTTTATGGTGTTTCCACACAATCCTTTTATTAAAGCTGTTGTATATTACCTTGTTGTCTATATCATGCTTTTGTCTCCGTTTATCTTAAGGTCCATTAATCTAGCTGCTTTTTTATAAATGTTATTCCATGTAATACGTTTATCTTAAAGCTGTTTTTTTTAAATGTTCCATGCAATACATTTATCTTAAGGTTTTTTTTTTTTTTTTAGAATGGTGTCCCCCATGCAATACGTTTATCTGCAAGGCTGTTTTTTTTTTTTAATATTGTTATGCCCAAAGATATGTTTATCGAAAGGCGCTTGATTTTTTTTTTTAGAATGGGTTCCATGCAATACGTTTATCTTAAGGCTGTGGGAAGGAGGTAAAAGCTTGGGATGGGGAGGGGGGGGGGGGGGGAGAGGGGAAGAAGAGAGGGTGGTGGTGGTAGTGATGGTGGTGCTGTGACGCTGCGTTAAATGCAACGAGATTGTTTGTACAAATTTTGTTCCTAACAGCTTGCCGGGTTTGTTTGTTTGTTTGTTTGTTTTTTTCTTGCTTGCTTTTTCGTTTTTTTTTTTTTTCGCAGTTGTTTGTTTGTTTGTTTGTTTGTTTGTATCTTTGTTTGTTTGTTTTTATAAATTAAAATCGGATCTTGATAGTGGAAATCTAATGAAATGGGATTTCGTGAAAGGACAAAGTTTTGAAAGAGGGTGTGTGTGTCACTGTGTGTGTGTGTGTGTGTGTGTGTGTGTGTGTGTGTGTGTGTGTGTGTGTGTGCGTGCGTGCGTGCGTGCGTGCGTGCGTGCGTGCGTGTGTGCGTGCGTGCGTGTGTGTGTGTGTGTGTGTGTGTGTGTGTGTGTGTGTGTGTGTGTGTGTGTGTGTGTGTGTGTGTGTGTGTGTGTGTGTGTGTGTGTGTGTGTGTGTGTGTGTGTGTGTGTGTGTGTGTGTGTGTGTGTGTGTGTTCGCGAGCGTGCGTGCTTGCTTGCTTTCGACAAAGCGCTATGAGGCCGATTGCGTCATAGCTTGAAGCAACAAAAGTAGAATTTCACAATCCACGGATGATAAGAAACGACAGCTCGGCTGATTCATTCATGCTAACATACAGGTCAAAGGACACACACAATCAGAAAGAGCTCGCGCCACAGCAATAGAAAGCACGAACATCGCTTGCCCAATCTCGTTTTCTGGTTCTTCTGTTGCAAGATCAGCGTGAGGGTAAAAAGAGAGAGAGAGAGAGAGAGAGAGAGAGAGAGAGAGAGAGAGAGAGAGAGAGAGAGAGAGAAAGTGTGTGTGTGTGGGGGGGGGGGGGGGGAGGAGTGTGTAAATGATAGGAAGTTGTGA
>JADBJO010006856.1:87500-90000 GCA_016801955.1 Conus betulinus
AGAACTGCCGGCCTGGGATCTGGAACTACCGGCCTAGGATTTGGGCCTACCGGCTTAGGAGAGAGAACTACTGCCTGGGGATTTGGAACCACCAGCCTGGGATTTGGAACCACCAGCCTGGAATTTGGAACTACCGGTCTGGAATTTGGAACTACCGGTCTGGGATTTGGAACTACCGGCTGGGATTTGGAACTACCGGCCAGGGGGATTTGGAACTACCGGCTGGGATTTGGAACTACCGGCCAGGGATTTGGAACTACCGGCTGGGATTTGGAACTACCGGCCAGGGATTTGGAACTACCGGTTGGGATTTGGAACTACCGGCTGGGATTTGGAACTACCGGCCAGGGATTTGGAACTACCGGCCAGGGATTTGGAACTACCGGCCTGGGATTTGGAACTGCTGGCCTGGGAAACAGACCTGGCAGCCTGGGAAACAGAACTGACGGCATGGAGAACTACTGTCCTGGAAGGCAGAGCTACTCGCCTGAGAGTTCATACACACACACACACACACACACACACACACACACAACACACACACACACACACACACACACACACACACACACTCACACACACACACACACACACACACACATACACACACACACACACATTCTGGGAGTTTGGGGAACAAAAAAACCTACCTCCGACCGTTTTCTCTTCTTACGAGAAAATTCACAAATTCGGATTCGCGCTATTCGACATAACCTCAATCTGAACCCCCCCCCCCCCCCCCCCCCCCCCAAAAAAAAAAAAAAAAAAAAAAAAACAACAAAAAACAACAAAAACAAACCAAAAAAAATCACGCCCGCCCGCGCTCTTTGGACGCACCCTCCAAATAGGGGAGAGTTTGCGATTGGGGGAAGGTACAGTTCCGGCCTATCCCCCCCCCCCCTTCCCCTCCCTTCCTAGCCCCCCCCACACACACACACTTCCATCTCCCTCCCTCCCCCTCCCTCCCCGCAGTCTGAAAATAGATGCATGATGGTTCCTAGGGCGGCCGTGTCTGCGGGAGCAAGACTCCACGGGGCTGAGAGAGAAACGGAACTGGCTGGGCTTGGGTCGATGACAAGATGTGGGCAGGCGAAGGAGGAGGAGGAGGAGGAGGAGGAGGAGAAGGAGGAGAGGAGAAGAAGGAGGAGGAAGAGGAGGAGAAGAAAGAGGATTCAGGGCGATAGGGAGGACGGAGAGGGGGGTGTGTGGGTGGGGGGGGGGGGGGGGGGGGGGGGAGTTCGGAGGCGTGGTGGTGGGTTACGAGGAGGCGAGAGGACAGAAAGCAAAGTGACGGACAAGGACAGAGCGGGGTGGTGGTGGCTGAGATTGTCCAGCCATTCTGATTTCTGTCCTGTTCTCAGCTCCAGCCTGAATTTGGTGAATGCGCCAGGCGGATTAATTAAAAAAAAAAAAAAAAAAAAAAAAAAAATGGAAAGAAAGAAAGGAAAGAAAAAGCTCTGCGAATATGTGGCGTAGAATTCTCTGCTTACGCTTGGAAACACAGCCTTGCTCCCGAAAGTTAGGAAGCTGGTAGCTCTTAGAGTCGAAATATTTGCGTAGGTCTTATTTTAGAATGAATGCGTCAATCGTATGTCTCCTAAAAAAAAAATACACGGGGAAGGAAATGTCTGTAACTGGAAGAGTGTATGTTACGCCTAACCCACGGTCGTGCACAGTTCACGTGCCGTGTGAAGTTTTGCCTAATTCGTGAACGTAAGAAAGACGAAGTTTAGGAACATCATTTCTGAGTAAGTTTCTTTCGTTTAAAAATCCACTTTTTCTTCAACATACACAGATTAATGTTATGGCGGGATTTAAGACGGAAAGCGTCTGAATCTGAAACTGTGTCGTTTCAAGTTTGTCTCAGTCCAGTTCACATGGGGCGGAATAGCTCAGTGGTAGAGCGGCGGACTCGTAATCTTGATGATCCTGGGGTTGAAGGTTCGAATCTCCGCCGGGCCGTTTCAGTACAGGGATATTTTCCCCTCGGAGCTAACATTGGTTCTGACTCCATTTCCCATAAAGTCCTTTGAATGGGACAATAAACCGAGGTTCTGTGTGTGAACGCACGCATAACATCTTGCACACACATAAAATCCCATCACCAACTTTCGGAAGAGAAGGCCAATTTGGCCGTTGGTATGGATGACAGTTACACATAGCATGCACCCTGCGTGAGAAATGGAAAGAATGAAGGAAGAAGTAAGGAAACTGAGTGAACGATATTGACAGGATGACACGGGAAACGACTGGATGAAGCACAGCTGGCAGCTCTTCAGTCGGCACTACAAAGGTAGGCAGCCCGTGGGTGAACGAGGGTGGATTGTAAAGCGCTTAGAGCTTGGTCTCTAGCCGAGGATAGGCGCTATCTAAGTATTCATAATACTAATAATGATGATGATGATGATGATGATGATGATGATGATGATGATGATAACATATTACGTTAAGTTTTGCTCTGTACGTGAATAGTGCAGGAACATGGATCACGTGTAAGCCA
>JADBJO010006856.1:100000-107500 GCA_016801955.1 Conus betulinus
TCATTGCCAAGGTATTGAAGACTGAGTGGACTTTAAATGGAAAGAACATAATTCGGAAAGGTGGTTTAAGCTTCGTCCGTTTGCTTTTGTGTGTCTTTGTCATTGATATTAATGGCTAGTTTTGTGCCGCGGTTGGTGACTGGTCCGTTTTTGTCAACTTCTTTCGCCCTTGGGGTACACTGCCTGTCTCGCACACACCTGTTGCAATATCAGCTGTAAGTGTAAGATTTCGTGCAAACAACGCAGCGTCACACAAAAAGTCCGCGTGATGCCATCGATGTCGGCTGACTGGCAGCCCCCATGGGTTTGATGCTGAGTGGTTTTCGTGTGATCAATGTGTTTGTATGTCGTCATTTTTTTTCTTCATCCAGTCAGATCACGTCAGGGTATTTGTAGTGAGGATGTGTGTGTGTGTGTGTGTGTGTGTGTGTGTGTGTGTGTGTGTGTGTGTGTGTGTGTGTGTGTGTGTGTGTGTGTGTGTGTGTGTGTGTGTGTGAGAGAGAGAGGGAGATACAGAGAGACAGAAGAAGAAGAGAAAGAGAGAGAGAGAGAGAGAGAAGAAGAAGAAGAAGAAGAAGAAGAAGAAGAAGAGAGAGGAGAGAGAGAGAGAGAGAGAGAGAGAGAGAGAGAGAGAGAGATAATTTATCATGATAGGCCATGACCCCTAATGAAGGGGTAAGTGAACATATGGATCACATTAATTATGAAAAATTATGATATGTAATGAACCAACAAGCAAATCGTTGTCACATGCTCAATGAGAAACCAGTTGTCATTTTAAAAGCTTTGTATAAAAACAATGAGAATTGTTTAGCAAAGCAAATTCAGCAGATTCAGCAATTCTTCTTCTAAAGAGAGAAAAAGAGAGAGAGAGAGAAAGAGAGAGAGAGAGAGAGAGAGAGAGAGAGAGAGAGAGAGAGAGAGAGAGAGAGAGAGAGAGAGATGCCCAGAGGGCGCATGTCTTTTGTGTAGGCGGATTACGCACTTTACACAAATAGCTTGAGACGTTCAAATTACTCTGTTAACATCGTAAGTACCTCCGTCTCTTCTCCCTCCCCTTCCGTTCCCCTCTCTCTTCCCCTGCTCCACGTCTCCTCCCCTTCTCTCCCCGCTTCTCTGTTCACCTCGCTCCACTACTCTTAACCCCCCCCCCCCCCCACCACCACCACCCCTAGTTCACAGCAAACGCTTACTCAGCCGAGCTCTCGTGCTAGGCGTGTTTTATTGTGTGACATGCCATGAATAAAACAGGTTCGGAGACGGCGTTGCTTTCGACTTTTTTTCACGCTTCTTTCGAATGGTGTTTTCTCCTGGAAACGTTATTGAGTGACAAGGGCCTCACTGGTTTAAAAAAAAAAAAAAAAAAAAAAAAAAAAAAGGAGCTACAGTGGCCAGTTACTACTACCCCCTCCCAGGTGACCCTGTCCGCCGTTTTGTATGGTTACGTTCTACACTGCAAACAACACCAAAAGAGGGTTTTGTTGTTGTTGCTGTCGATGTTGCTTTTGCTGTTGTTGTTGTTGTTGTTGTTGTTCTTCTTCTTCTTCTTCTTCTTCTTTTTTCTTCTTCTTTTCTTCTTCTTCTTTCTCTTCTTCTTTGTGTTGTCTTCTTCGTCGTCATCTTCTTCTTTTTACACCCCAATAGAACTTGAGTGGGTTAAACTATACGCAAAGAAAAAGAAAAAGCAGGAGAAACTTGCTCACTGAATACAATTTCAAATAATGCATGCAATAAACGTGTATGAAAACGCAACTGCTTGTTAAATAATTTGGTACAATACATCTTGTGAGAATTGTAGGACAAGATCTTGTCTGAACTAGTTAGAACGTTAGATCCTAAAGTGAGGAAAACAGTGCTGCTTAATAAGCTTGAAATACATGATGTAGCAAGCAGTAGAAAAACACAACGTTGCCTGAATTTGTTGGAACAATATATATGTAGCGAAAATGTTGAAAAGTTGATGTCGCCTGAACTGGTTTGAACGAAGCCTGTAACAACAATAACAACAAAAGAAAAGAAAAAAAAAAAAAAAAAAAAGGGGGGGGGGGGGGGGGGGGGGGGGGAAATAAAAAGAAAAAGAAAAGAAACTAAAGCATAGTATATTCTGAGCTAGTTCAAGCAATATATATAGCCAAAAGTAAGAAAACAGAGAGGTGTCTGAACCGATGTGAATGATGCATGTACCAGAAATCAGTGAAACCTAGCGATGAACGAACTTCTTTTCTTTTTAACTATATACATGTTGCGGAAAACAGGAAAAACACAGTGTCGCCTGAATTGATTTGAATGATACATGTAGTAAAATGTAAGAAAACATTGTGCTTCTACTGTCTTTTGAACAATACGTATGGTGAGACATAGAGAGAGAAAAAAAACCCATAGTACTATATGAACTATTGTTCAGCATAAATGAATGAATGAATTATTGTTTATGGCACTTAATCCTAGATAAGCCCTAAGCGCTTACAAATACAGAAAAGATTAAAGAAAACATAAAATGAAACCATTAGGAAGATAAATATTGCAATAAAGTACCACGAACCTACAAACAAGAATAGCTGTTTAAACTGGTTTGAGCAAAACATGTGGCATAAAGTAAGAAAACGAAGTCCTGGTTAAACTGGTGTGAAACTATACCTGTCGTAAATATCGCGAAAATGCAGTTCTTTCTGAACTGGTTTGAACAATACCTGTCGTAAACATCATGTCGTAAAAATGCAGTTCTTTCTAAACTGGTTTGAACAATACCTGTCGTAAATATCATGAAAATGCATTCTTCTGATCTGGTTTGAACAATACCTGTCGTAAATATCGTGAAAATGCAGTTCTTTCTGAACTGGTTTGAACAATACCTGTCGTAAATATCGTGAAAATGCAGTTCTTTCTGAACTGGTTTGAACAATACAACTAAGAAAGGACAGCAGAAAAACGTAGCGCTGTCTCGGTTGGCTTGAAACCAGATACGCAATTCTCACAGCAATAACAACGATAACAAAGTATGAGAGGATGATAGTTTCTTCACAGGTTTATAACATGGAACAGGATCGGTAACTGACATTTTTCCACCCACTCGGGAATGAACACACACTGCAAGAATTATGGGAAAGGCGGAATCGTGCTGGGACTTACGGATGAGCGTATGGTGGGAGGAGAGGGCGGAAGGAAGGGGGGGGGGGGGGGGTGGGGGGTGAACAAGGATGGAGGATGGGACATAGGGTGGATGACACTCGCTCAGTCACTGTCTGCAAGAAATGGAATAATCTCGGTGCCAGACTTTTACCATGTGTTTACCACAGAGTGCCGTTGTCGTCACAGATGTGACGTTTCAGTTTATTTGACGTCGATCATTGTCAGACGTAGGACATTCCTATTTGTATCTGAAGTGACCCTTGTAGGCCTGTCTATTTCAAATGTTTCCAAAATTGCCACCTAAATGCCTTCGCCAAACGGGCGATGGTTTGGCTCAAATTTGTGAGGATTACGGGGAAAAACCGCTCAAGCGAATATAACGAAATTTGGTATTAAATGTTAATGTGTGCCAACAAAGGAATCATGATATTGTTATATTATTATATTGGGTATTTACATAGCGCCTATCCTCGGTCACAGACCAAGCTCTAAGCGCTTTACAATAAACACACTATCTCACTCACTCAACGGGCTGCCTACCCAGGTAGAGCCGGCCAAAGAGCAGCCTACTGGCGCTCATTCAGTCGTTTCCCGTACCATTCAAATATCAGTCGCTCATTTTCATTTATCTTATTTATTCCTCCTGCGTGGCAGATCCGTTCAGCAATATTAAATCAAAACTGCCATGTGTGTGGAGATGCGCTGTGCTTCCGTTAAACCCCTGACAAGTCAGGACCAGCACATCCGACTTCGGCTTGTTTTTATATCAGCGTGAACACTCTCCCAGACTGGTTGCTTTACTGGGCTGACGAGTCCAGTCTACCCGGCCATTTGTCCATAGCTGGTGATGGTTTGTTCACTTAGGTGTCCTCCAGGGCTAAGAGCTTATAGCGCGGCTCTTGACCACAGGATGCCCCTGTCTTTGGACATATGGGGTATTTCAGTGGAGATAACCGTGCCACCTGTTGTCCCACCCCATCCTGCTAGGAACATCGCCATTTGGTCCGGGTTGCTTATTCGACCAGGCGAGCCTGACTTACATCGTAGCCAACCCTCATATCTGGGGGCATCTCCCTATCCGCCAACCAGGGACCCGTATGGCTGCTGGATGTTGCCCTCCACATGTTCACAAAATTCCACATTGGCGAGTCTTCAGGGATGTCCATACGGTACAGTCCCAGTGACTGGAAACAGTTCCTGCAGGACTGTCCCCACACATACAAATCTAAGAGCAGAGACATGGTCTGCCGACACATCGTGGTGGGGGAAGCTCTGTGGATCTCTGGAAGGCATCCGACATACAGCAGCCTTTGTCAGTGCGTCTGGGGTTCCTGTCTGAATGTGCGTAGAAGAAGAAAAGGAAACCAAAACTGCGTGTGGATCCAGGATCCGTTTAGCGAGTTTATGCACGAAGTGCAACTCTGATTTGAAGAAAACTGTTTTTGAAGATAACCGGATTATGGGCCAGATCCAGCACCCTTTGACCTTGGTGGTCTGGGACCAGTTGCCATGCATCATCAACACAACCCCCTCTGTCTTCTCAATGTTCTCTCTCTCTCTCTCTCTCTCTCTCTCTCTCTCTCTCTCTCTCTCTCTCTCTCTCTCTCTCTCTCTCTCTCTCTCCTATTACTTTTCATGTTATCATCCAATGCCATTTTTTCACACATACCTTACCTCTTTCCTTTCACCCTTCACCCTACTTTGTTAGAGGCTGACATACTGATACTTTTCAGTTCTTCGTCAAGGGACACCTGCATATGCCCAGGCCAGCAGTGCAGCAGAAAACATGACGTAACTGAAACACGGTTTGACACACAAGTCGACACCCACCCACCCCTACCACCACTCCTTCACCACCCCCTCTTCCTTTCCTCACCTAATCTTGCCTCCTAAATACCGTTTCTGCAACAGTTCTAACCATAACCCACCCCCCAATCATACCTGTTTGTGACCTGCATCCTGTGAAATGGTCAGGGTTTTCGTTGCCGCGCTAGTCTGCACGTGCGACTCCCGTCACTGGCCACAAAACTTCACACATGCTTTGGAACACGTTATAAGCGTACGAAGTAGACTCCTGGAAAGGTTGCCAGAGTTGATCTAATCACCCTGAGTACGCTGAGAAGACCCCATTTCCAATCCCTCAGATATACACCAGAAACAGGATGTGTAGATTGAGCCTCTAAAAGGATAACGCTGGTCCAGCACCGTTCAGACAGGCGGTCAGATTGGACACAGACCATTGCAGCAGGTCAAAACTTAGAGCCAGTGTATGCCAGAGAAGAGAATGTTTTGTCTCCCCAGTATCTCTGTGATCCTGATTCATTTCAGATTGACACGGTAGAACAGTAAGTGGTGACTAGTATCTAGGTCTTGAGACTATGTTTTGTTTATACTCATGTCATATTTTGACAAGATAAACCTTATGCTTGGTAAAAAAAAATCTGTTAGAATCATTAATGAAAAATGTTCTTTCTCTAGATACAATGTAGTAGGGGACTCTAACGCGTGCTTGTGCTAAGTGTATTCTAGTACCTGAATACACCACTTGCAGCGGTTTCTCACTGTCTCAAATCTCTCTTTGAAATCCCTTCAACGGCCGAGTAACGTCACTAAAGCGGAGACAAAAATATTAGAGGCGATACATTTATGGTAGTCTCCTGGGCTTGCTGAGACCCCACCCTTTGCTCTGAAAAGTTCAGAGGGCATGTGTGAGGACTTGTCAAGCCGGAGCTCCAACCACTCACCTACAAACCAGATTCTGTAAACCCCACAGACCGTGGGACTCTATGATTCACTACACCTGGCCCAGCACGGAAACGGGGGTCCACGCACGTGGCATAAATTAACAGCCGACTACCCAGCAGGCCTTACTCAAGTGGTGGCATCGACAAACAGGAGAGAGATCCTCCAAGTTCTCCCGCTGGGCAATCGTACATCGCCAGCTAAGTTTCTACACTCACTGGATTACAAATCAGACGAATGAGACATGTCATGCCCTCTTCTTTATGACGAAAGAAAAAGTGAGAAATGCCATCCCGCATGAGATCAGACTAATGTTTGGGTTGATTAAACACAGTTTGTATATTTTCAATCTTAGTAGAGGTTTATGTGTCAATAGTCTATTTGTTGTTCCTACATCATTTCGTGTGCGACCCTATGTCTGTTCTGCCATTCAGAGCACGTGCATTTTTTTTTTTTTTTAGATATCAAAGTGCACAAATAGGTTAATTACACCCGAACTGTTCTTGAGTAGTTTTAACAATCACGAGAAAAATCTGAAAATTTTCTATCGATAGCCAGTCCCAGAAAGTTGCTCTTTCGCTACTATATTAGCAGAGAGAGAGAGAGGAGAGAGAGAGAGAGAGAGAGAGAGAGAGAGAGAGAGATTTCAATCATAAACCACTCTACCAATTTTGATAGAGTACACAATCTGAATCAAGCCTGTACAAGACCATATCTTGCACCCGTACTCGTCACATGGTCCACCTCTCTCAGTTGTCCTTCCAGTCTGTTTTGTTCGACTCACCGCGGACAGTTTATATTGGTTCCTGTTTTTTGTTCTTTTCTCTTTCTTCTTCTTCTTTTTTTTTCCCCTCTCCTTCCCCTCCCTGTCCTCCTCTCTCTCTCTCTCTCTCTCTCTCTCTCTCTCTCTCTCTCTCTCTCTCTCTCCACTCTTCCTCTACTTTCATTCTCTCTCTCTCTCTCTCTCTCTCTCTCTCTCTCTCTCTCTCTCTCTCTCTCTTCCCTCTTTCTCTCACACACTCTCTCTCTCTCTGTCTCTCTCTCTCTCCCCTTTCCCTCCTCCTCGCTTCACTCTACCCTCTTTCCTCGTGCTCACTACTCACCCTCTCTCCCACTGCCCCTCTTTCAACTTCATTCACCACTTTGGCTTCACAAGGGGAGTATTGTGCATGTTAATGTCTGTACTGTTTTCATTGTTTGTCGCTGAGGAAGGCTTATTGCCGAAAATTTCTTGTCTTGTTTTGTGTCGTTCATAAAAAGCACACTCCTTTAAGAGGTGTGAACAATGCAGTAAACTCACAGCAAAAAAAAAAAAAAAAAAAGCTACTCTGGGTAAATTGATTTGAACGGTATATGTAGTACCAAATCGGGAGACTTGGTGTTGTCGCAACTTGTTTGAGCATTTTATGTAGTAAAGGAAACACTGGTTTGAGCGATGCATGTTGTAAACAACCGGAAAACGCAGTGCCTTCTGGACAGTTCTGAACGATGCAGACAGTAACAGTTGTCGGAACTGGTCTTGACGGTACAGGCAGAGAAAAAAAAAAATTAAAAAAAGGAAAAACTCAGTGCTAACTGGACTGGTTTTGAAATGAATTATGCATAAAAATAAGTGATTAGATAAACAAC
>JADBJO010006856.1:112500-124632 GCA_016801955.1 Conus betulinus
GTCTGTCTCTATCCCCCACCCCCCCCTCTCTCTCTCTCTCTCTCTCTCTCTCACACTCTCACTCTCTCTCTCTCTCTCACAGCACTTATTTTACGATCTACCGAAACGTTTGACTGCATTGGAATATCTTTAACGTTGCATAACGCTCCTCAACACAGAGCTGAAGACAGTTTAGTCATTATGTATTACTACATACATGGCATGATAATTGGGGGAGAGAGAGAGAGAGAGAGAGAGAGAGAGAGAGAGAGAGAGAGAGAGAGAGACAGACAGACAGACAGACAGACAGACAGACAGACAGACAGACAGATGACAGGGAGAATTATAAAGAAAGGGGGTGACGGGAACAATTACACACGGAAAGAGAGAGAACGAAGAGAGAGAGAGAGAGAGAGAGGGGAGGGGGGGGGGAAGAGGGCAGGAAGGTTACAGAAAGAGAGAAGGGGGGGTGGGGGGGGAGGCAGGGAATCTTACAGAGAGAGAGAGAGAGAGGAGAGAGACACGGAGAGAGACAGAAAGAGAGAAACAGGAAGAGTTACAAAGAGAGAGAGAGAGAGAGAGAGAGAGAGAGAGAGAGACAGACAGACAGACAGACAGACAGACAGACAGACAGAATAGTGAACAGAGAGAGAGAGAGAGAGAGAGAGAGAGAGAGAGAGAGAGAGAGAGACGGAAGACACTCTGACCATCCAAGGTGTTATCATCAGCTAGCTATCGATCGGTCAGTCCTTGCACGCTATTATGATGGCTTTGAGGGATGGGTTGGGCTGAGGGGTGGGGTGGGTGGGTTGGGTGGGGGTGGGGTGGGAGTTGACAGGAGGTCTGGGGTTGAAGGCAAAGAAGAAGACTGGGGTGGAGAGTGGTGGAATACTAAGAGAGAGCGAGAGAGAGGGGGGAGGAGGGTAATGTTTGACATTTGCCAGGGAAGGAGGGTAATGTTTAACATTTTGCCAGGGGAGGAGGGTAATATTTAACATTTGCCAAGTGAGGAGGGTAGTGTTTGATATTTTCAGGAAGGAGGGTAATGTTTGACATTTTCTAGGGAGAAGAGTAATGTTTGACATTTCCAGGGGTGGAGGGTAATGTTTGACATTTGCCAGGGGAGGAGGGTAATGTTTGATGTTTGCCAAGGAGGAGGATAATGTTTGACATTTGCATGGCATTGTACTGCATTACACTGTGTTGATCGATTCTTTGCGTTGAAACAAATGACACTCCAATGAAAAATACAGTGGGACAATCCTTGCCTCTATCACAAAAATATTTGGCTGGATCAGTGAACGCCATCGTGTAACAAATGCTAAAGGCTAAATGAGCATTATCTCAAGCTACTGGAACAAATGTCATGAGAGAGAGAGAGAGAGAGAGAGAGAGAGAGAGGAGAGAGAGAGAGAGACAGAGACAGACAGACAGACAGACAGACAGAGACAGAGAGAGACAGACAGAGAGAAGTAAATAAATGGATAAATAAATAAATAAAGGAACAAACAAACAAATCAATAAAATGAAGTTCATACCAGCTGATTTTGCTTATATTCTCTCTGTCTCTCTGTCTGTCTGTCTGTCTGTCTGTCTGTCTGTCTGTCTGTCTGTCTGTCTCTCTCTCTCTCTCTCTCCTCTCTCTGTTTCTGTCTCTCTGTCTTTCTCTCTCTCTGTCTTTCTGTCTCTGTCTCTGTGTCTCTGTCTGTCTGTCCTGTCTGTCTGTCTGTCTGTCTGTCTCTCTCTCTCTCTCTCTCTCTCTCTCTCTCTCTCTTCTCTCTCTCTCTCTGTTAGCCTATCTGTCTGTCAGTCTGTCTGTCGTGTGTTTCATCTGAGCCGTCTTAAAGTCACGGTAACTTTCTTATCGAATGCCTCTCTACCTTATCCCCCTTTCACCCATACTGCCACCCCGCACTCGCCCTCACCCTTCAAAACAAAAACAACAACAAAACAAAACAAAACAAAACAAACAGAAATGAACAAAAACAAAAACAAAAGCAGCACACAGTAATTTTACTGTTGACGACGTCGACGACATAATGACGATGATGATGATGATGATGATGATGATGATGATGATGATGATGATGATGATGTTATTGCAGATGTCGTCGCCGCACACTGAAAGTCATCAACACACGTCCAGTCCTCGTCGCCATCTGCACTTTTCGTCGTCATCGAATGCGCATGCGTTCTGGCCGAACTGATGGTGGACCTGCAAGGAATCAAATGTGAGTCTGACTCGGGGAAAGAAGCATGGGGGGGGGGGGGGGGGGGGGGGGGGGGGGGGTTGAGGCGGAGGAGGGGAGGAATGGAGGGTTGACGGTTGTGTGGGTGGGTAGATGGCTGGCTGGCCGGAGGAGTTGTAGATGGAGAGTTTAGCGGGGGGGGTGGGGGGGGGGGGGGGGGGGGGGGGGGGGGGGGGGGGGGGGGGGGGGGGGCTGGGTAATGGGGGTAACTAAATAGAGGAAGGAGGGAATAAACAGTGGGTGGGTGGATGGATGGATAGACTGTTTTTTTTAAAAAAAAATCAAAACCATTTTTTCATGCCTAGGTCCTTTATGCTTTCACACAATTAAAAAAAAAAAAGCAAACATGAAGAACATATAAAGATAAACGAAAAAAAAAAAGACAAAAACAAAATGAATGTATACATCCGTGGAACCTTTTTTTTTTCAAGTGGAAGAAAGAAAAAAAAAAAAATGTGCGTGTGATTTTCAGATATTTTGTTTACTTATTTTGCTCTTAGAATACTGGTTCGTAATAGGGTCATTCGAGGGTCAGTAGGGTCATTGAGTGTGTCTGCCTGCCTGTCACCTCATCTACTGTTACCTTGATATTGATCTTAAACGGACGACCTATTAGTTTGCCACCCCTCGGAAATGCCTTAAGTACCACAAACTATCGCTTGGCATCGAACGGAGTCTTTTTGGCTTTGAAGACAAGACAAACACAGATGAAGTTCTCTATCTCATCATTCCACATGGGAATTTATATTATATGTAAAAGTGTAGAACTGACAAAATACAATCCTCGGTACAAATATTCTTGAAAGAAATAAGATTAAGACTCCAGATAGAAAAAAAAAAAAAAAAAAAAAGTACATGTATGATTTCGGAATTCAATACATTGAATTTTAAAAGATACAGTTTCCATACATAATCTGATTCGAAGAGTGAATGAAGGATGATAACAAGACAAATCCCTTTTCTGGTCACTTTTTGCCAATGTGTTTATGATTCATATTTTCATGGCTGTTGTCATGGATGGATACTCTTGTACTAACCCGTGTTTTTTGTGTATATCACCGAAAGACTGTCTAGGTACTATTGAAGGCGCCTTTCCCTCCCTGCACCTTGACCGTGTCTTGGGAAGGTGCATGCGGTTGTCGAGAAAGAAATCACAATACGAAGTGTTTATTTAACATATGCATTCGTTTTTAATTTGATTTCCTGATATTTTTTGACGTCTTTTTTTTCTTTTTAATTTGGGGTGCGTTAAGGGTGAAGGGATGGATGAAGCTTCAATGGTGCTTTTGTTTTTTTTCATGATTTTGTGACGTGGTATCTTTGAAATTGTAAACTGTGTATTTGTTTGAAAGAAAAGAATCTTCTCCGTGGAGGAGAAGAAGAAAAAATGTTTTAAAATGCTTAGAATGTAGAATTCTCAGGTTGTGCCTGTCTATATAAACTGGGGGAAAAAAGGTTTGTCGACCTACATTGCATAGGTTACAAAATCTTGTTACCTTGACGATCGTTATTTCATTTGTTCTTGAATGAGCCATCTTTTGGTTCACGATTCAAGATGGTTGAATTACGCATGGCCCGACAGTTCCAGGTTGGCGGATTTAAAAAGGATCGAGCGACACGCTGTGGAAACAGTTCAAATTATGGAAAAGGGAAGTAACCATGTAGACGCTCTCCTCTCATGGAAATCAAATTTTGTGTTGGGTGACATGAACTTGCACATTCGATTCGTAAGTCGACCCTTTCTTCAATATGGTGGTAATATTCAAATGTACGATTCGTAAGTCAGCTTTTAATTCAGTGTGTCCGTAATATTTAAAGTTTACAGAGCTTCGGAAATTTTAGACGAAGAGACTGCTTAAAGAGAGTTCACAGCTTAGTCAAA
Source organism: Conus betulinus (assembly GCA_016801955.1). NCBI lineage: Eukaryota > Metazoa > Mollusca > Gastropoda > Neogastropoda > Conidae > Conus > Conus betulinus. The sequence goes on from JADBJO010006856.1 coordinate 116,611, forward strand.
ATAGTTCCAAACCCAGCAGATCTACTGTTTCTATATCAGTTAAACACCAGTGACCAGTCGTTTGCAGGGGCATGGGGAGGTGCTCTCTTCTTAGAAAAAAAAAGGTCATCCAGTTTAGACAACAACGATGTGCAAATCATCGCAACAAAGCCATCTATGCCAACAAGACCGTGAATAATAATAATCGAGCTCAATGACGACAGAGACTAGGATCGTCTGAATCTGCGTTCTAGTTCTTCAAAAGTAATAGTTCGTTCAATTACGGACAGCCTTTAGCTTGTAGGGTGCCCAGGGGCACTCTTAAAATCCGCCTCCACCTTCCGTTCCTAAGAAGAGAAAGAAGGAAAGAATGGAAGGAGGTAAGGGAGAAAAGAAAGAAAGGAAGGAAGGATGGAAGGAAGAAAAAAAAAGAAAAGCAGGAAGGAAGAAACGAAGAAAGAAGGAAAGAAAGAAAAAAGAAAAAGAAAGAAAGGAAGAAAGAAAGAAAGAAAGAAAAGAAAGAATGGAAAGAAGGAAGGAAGGAAGGAAGGAAAGAAACAAAGAAAACAAAAAGAAAAGCAGAAAGGGAGAAAGAAGGAAAGAAAGAAAAAAGGAAGAAAGACAGACAGACAGAAAGAAAGAAAGACAAAAAGAACAAACAACCGACACCTACGCGCCCTCATCCCCTATGTTCCTTGCAGTCCGCTTCGAGAACGAGGAGAAGGAGCTGAACCGCTTCGTGGAGTTCCTGAAGACCAAGTACCCCGAGCAGGTGGGCAGCTGGGCAGAGGGCAGCAGCGTGGAGGACCTCATCCAGCGCATCAAGGACTCCCTGGTGGTCCGCTCCCATGACGAGATCGTGGAGGCCTCTCTGCGGGCCTCCTGTTGTCCCTGTTCACAGGTGAGGGTAGGAAGAGTGGTGGTCGTGGTGAGGGTGTGGTTGGGGAAGGGTGTAGAGAGGGAGGTGGAATGGAAGTTTGAGTGGTGACGGTGTGTATGATCCCAGTCACCCTTTCAAGGATTCCTCGGGCGTCCACAGAAGAAAATCCTAAAAGCCTACCCCCATGCTCTCGCTGTCTTTGTTCTCAGCTGAGGTAGGAGTCGGGTCGTTGAGGTTAGCAGTGTGTTGCTGATGACGGACAGTCGGGATGGGACTGAGTGGCTAGTACGAAGATGGGTTGGGGTTAGGCTGGATCGTTAGCTTCCTTCAACAGATCATTGAGATTTTTTTTTGTGTAGCTTCTTGTAGTCCGTCCAGAATAAATCGCAGCGTTTTTTTCCTCTCGAGTTCTTGCAGTCTATCGTTAATGGATCATAGGGCTTTTCTAGTCCTTTAAGAATCCACAGTTGGTGTGAATCTGGTCAGTAGAGAGAAGGTATGGAACAGACTGAGATGGGCTGCGTTGAATGCGAAGGAGGGTAAGGGGAATGGAGAGTGCTGTCATCCATCATCATCATCATCCATTTCCCCCTAACACCCTCAACAACACTCAATTGAGCATACTCGTTCAGACATGACACACATCCTTGCCATCAATATCATCATCAGCTGCACCACCACCACCATTGTGCTCATCATCTTCATTACTACCACCCCTCACCTTCTGCGTGAAAATTAAACCAGCAGAGAGAGCAGGCTCAAAAATCATCATCATCATCATCATCATCATCATCATCATCATCATCATCATCATCATCTTCATCGTTATCATCATCATCATCATCATCATCCACCCCCTCCTCCTCCTCCACCACCTCCTCCTCATCCTTCTCCTCCTCCTCCTCCTCCTCCTCCTCCTCCTCCTCCTCCTCATCTTCATCATTATCATCAACATCATCATTATCTCATTATCATCAACATCATCATTATAGCGATTTTTTTTTGTAGCTTCTTGTAGTCCTTCCTCAACATCATCATCATCATAGTCACCATCATCTTCATCATTATCATTAAAATCATCATTATCTCATTATCATCAACATCATCATTATAGTGATTTTTTTTTTGTAGCTTCTTGTAGTCCTTCCAGAATAGATCGCAGCGTTTTTCCTCTCGAGTTCTTGCAGTCTTAGCATTAACATCATCATTATCATCATCATATCGTCATCATCATCATCATTACCATCATCATCGTCGTCGTCGGCGTCGTCGTCGTCGTCGACGTCTCCCTCCTCCTCCTCCTCTTCTGCTTCTTCCTCCTCATCATCATCATCATCATCACCACCACCACCTTCAAGTTGAACAGTCAACAGAACACGATGACCAATAACACCCCCTGTTTTGTGTCCTTGTGATCCAGGGCCCAGGCAAGGCAGTGACGGCCAGTCAGTAAGAAACGGAGGCCAAGGCAACAGAGATGCACGTCTCATCACCACCACCGGCGCTCTCAAAAACAACAACGACGACGACAAATCTTAGCTTGTTCAGCATCAACCCTGCGCGCCTGAACAGTGCTGGGGCACTGATGAATAGCACCAAGAAACTGCGCCGGAGTAATGCTTAGGCAGCAGACCAGATGTAGTCAAGCTGGTGTTACTCAAAGGCATATGCAAGTTACAGTTTAACACAACTAAAGATAAAAGTGTTGTATATAATACAATAAAGTTTTGAAGTCTTTGGGTCGAAAATGAGTCTCCTGCTAACTTTCAAACACAGAATTATATAAAAGTAAAACAAAAACTATGTTTGTAAAAGAATGGGATGTTCAGAGAGACATAATATGATAGGGACTTTTGTTATATTGCTGAGCAGTGAAGAGAGTGGGGTTTTTTTACTTCTTGTTAGAATAGTTTTCAAGATATTTAGAGTTATAATGAAGTATCCTTTCTGTTCATGTAATGAAAAAAACAATGTTTTGTTTATCAAAGCATCAAACGTCGGAACGCAAATTGCATGAAATTGTAATGTCTTTGTACAATCACTTTGCAGTAACCATGCAACTTTTTTTTTTTTTACCTTTTGGCATAATAGATTTTGAGATCATAGATTTTAAATGAAGTATGTCTTTGGTTCAAGAAGATCACCCAACTGGCCAGGCAAGTGACACTGCCCAAGCTGTAAACTTGGAAGTTTGAAAGGGTCAAAGGAAATATTTGATCCTCAGGGCCATTATCGCAGTGCAAAATGAACAGACCATTCAGCTGATAATGTGACTGCACCATAAAGGATTAGTAAATAAACTGAGTGAATGAGATTTTATTTGAAAATCAAAATTGCTTATGCAAAAAAAAAAAAAAAAAAAAAGTTTGTGACCTGTGCACACACATGGTTCTGTAACATTTTTTGAAAGGCTGCAATCTGTCATTTACGATGGCTTTTATGAGACCCGTGAAAAATCATTCAATTGGTCACTGAGATGATGAAAATTCATAAAGGAGACCCACGAAAAATCCTTCAATTGGTCACTGAGATGATGAACAAAATATGTGTCAGCATTGCTTGCTTTCCATTGATGTAAAATCCTCAGTTGTCGCTATTTTACGGTTTGTTTTTTTATTTATTTGTTTTAGACTATTTTCTTTGTCTTGTGTGTGTTGTGGATTTGTTTTTGATGTATCATTATGGAATCATATGCTTTCAGGTCAAGAACGTGCGATTGGTGTGCGTGACAAAGAAACAGATAAGTTTAAAGGTAAGAGCTGTGTCATTATTGTTGTCACTGTTGATATACCCTGCATTTTGGGGTTTGTTTTATTTTTGTTTTTCTTTTTTGGTTTTCTGACCAGCCATTACTTTTTTCCCAGTTTGACATTTTGGTTCTTTTATAATCAAAGGTCCTCACGAGTCTGAAAAGAGGAAAAGTAATTATGGAATGTGCCGGAACTTTTTCAAGTCAGTGGAAAAAAATGGTACAAAGTGATGTTTTTGGGTTGTAGTTGGAAAGACAGGTTCAAGGAATTCACTTTTCTGCTGAACGTGAACAATGACATGTTGACAAAGCACACACAAATCTGCCAGGTCACAGTAGAACTGGGAATGGCTTGATTTCAGTAATGTGTGAAAACCAAGACCATATTTCACAACAGAGAAATAAGGTGTAGGAAATGTGAAATTTGACAGCCTAGAAGTAGAATACACCCAGTATGGTCAGCAGATCCTGAAACGAAACTGCACCCACTTCTTGGACGCATGTTTTGAAAGAGTTACCAGCTATCACTGGAGTGGTTAGTGTTATGGGTTGGGAGTTGGTAGGTTAGAGTTCCATAAGAAGCGTACGAATAATTTTTCGCCCCACTTACACTTTTCCAGAATTGTTGAGTGTGACAGCTGACATGGGCTAAATGGGTGACACTTGAACATGTGGTTCCAAAATTTCCTGAATAGCTGTGTCTGTCAAACTGCTTGGCGCCACAACACCTTGTGGAAGGAACAGTCATTGGGGTTCTGTCAAGTTGTCTCCGCCCAAAATGGAGCTCCATAAGGCGACAGTGATCGTCGGGGGGGGGGGGGGGGAAAAAAAAAAGAGAATTGACTTTGAGTTTCTGTGGCCCATCATGTCGTGCTCATATGATGTCCTCAGTTTTGATCCTTTCCACATCCGTGCTCAAGCTGAATTCTTGTCAAATTCTTCAGTTCATGGGCACCACTAATGTATGTAAATGGTGGTGCTCGATGGAGACGGATGTCCACTCACGCTGGCTCCTCTTGCGAAGCTGTTCCTGTCATCATCAGAGATTGGGGTTTGAAAGAGGGAAGGGGTGAGAGGGTTAGGGGAGGGAGGGTGCTTAATAGTGGTATTTGTGTGTGTGTTGGGAACAGGCATTACTGTGCTCCACCAGACGACCCAGCAGTAGTGCATTATCTCCCCTTGAGGATTGTCTCATGACGACCAGATATCGTTAATAATAATTCACTTAGAGCTTCTGGTGCTGAGGACAGTGAAGGGACGGCAGTACATGGGGGAGTTGGAACGAGCAGCACACAGGTCATAGGAGATGATTAAAAAGCAGTTTTGTTAGATCATTTATGGGACAATGAATTAGATTTGTGATTTGTTGATTTCTAGTACGAAACATATGAAGAGCCAGTTCAGTGTCTGTTCATTGCTATGTAAGTTTATGGATGTCAAAAAAGTTAGTAGTATGCACACTTTTTGCATTTGACTCTTGGTGATAGTTTTGTTTGTGTTTCTCATATCGGTTTTACATTTTTGTTGTTGTTTGTTGTTGTTTTTATTAAAAAGAAGATACAATTAATTTCAAATATTGCTTGTTCTTTTGTCGCTGTGAAACCGGATTCCCAAATCAAATGACATTTTAGAATATTTTTGTTGTTGCAGGGTTTGCCTACGTTGAATTTGAAGACTCGGATTCGTTACAGGAAGCATTGACATATCATGGAGCGGTAAGCATACACCGTTTTGTGTCTGTAGAGATGCAGTGTTGGTTGTTTTTTGTGTTTGCTTGTTTTTTCCCTCAGATCATTGGTTTGGGGGGGGGGGGGGGGGGGGGGGTTCTTTTTAAAGTTGGTGTCTGTATTTGTGTTCCTCTTTCGCCCCATCTCCAGAGACGCTGCACCTGCTTTCGACCAAGGACCGTTGACCCCTACCCCCACCTTTCCCTCTCTGCCCTCTCTCCCCCACTCTCCCAAAAAGGAAAAAAAGGTAAGGAAGAAACAACCAGTAGGAAAGAAGAAGATGCAGTAAACACACACAGCCTATACAACCAACACGTACCTAACTATCAGCAGCTGCAAGTGTTCAGCAGTATGACAGCAAGGAAGGACTAGTCCTGATTGTCAACAGGTGTGAGGGCAGATGATAATGATTTAAGTTCTGTGGTCCATTGTTCTTGCCGTATTATTGAAGAGGTGCAAGTTTTCATGTCTTCTCCATCCATGCTTCTAAGGCTGCAGCCGTGCTGCAAGTTGCGAGATGACGCTGTAGCTCTGTCATTAGGATGACATTAGTGATTTATCACTGCAGGTGCTGCCACATCATGTGCATGGCTATGTCGGTGCTGCTAGCCTTGAGCTGCGGTACTCTTTCAGTATTTTTTTTTTAATGCTTCCTCTAGCACTGCCGCAGCATGTTTTTTTTTTGTTTTTTTTTTTTATGAAATATAATGATAATACCTGTTTACATTTTGAAGGCAAAAGGTTATTAGTTGTAAAGAGAGAGAGAGAGCAAATGAGGCAAGCCGAGTGTGTAATGAAAAGTGTACCTGTTTTGGGTTTGTAAAGGTCCTGTGCAATTTCCAATGGGGCTGTGTTGGGCGATGTAATAGTTCTAGGGAGCTGCAGTCATATCGATACTAATGTAATGTACAAGGTCAGGATCATTCGTAATTCAGTCTCTGCCAGCATGGTTATGGTGGTTGGTTTCACGCTCTTTGCAATAATTGATGAATCCTCACTCCATGGCTGTCGGCACTGGCTATGATGGTTTTTGGTGTGACCACCCACCTTGCACAACTCGTGGCTTTGCCTTCTGCTAGCCTGCACTTCAGCTCATAGAACAGCTCATGTTGTCGCTGTCATTAATGGCGTTGTCAGTGTCCACTGTGTCTGCAAGCTCCACATGGACTGGAGCCGCCACTTTTGGGGTAACATTCTACAATTTCCTTACAGTGGTACACGTGACAAAATGCTGTGCCACAAAATGAAAATTAAAGGAAAAAGAAAATGCTTCATAGACTAAGCGGCAGCTTGAGTAGAACCAAGTTAGTGTCAGTCTTTAGACTGTAGACCTATTTCATTGAAAAAAAAAAGAAAGAAATGGTTAAGTTCAGTAAAGAGAGGAAGAAAAAAGCAATAGAAACCTCAGTGCAGATTATTTTGCTGCCGTATTGATTAGTTTGTTTGTTGGCCATTTAAAAATTTTTTTTCTTAGGTCTGTTGAAAACCGCACAGTAACTAAGAAGATTTCTGTCATTGTGTCATATATGAAGCAAAGTGCAGTTGAAAATGCAGTTGAGTGCGATTTTTTCACATTGCATACGAAGGCTATGTTTGAGCTTGGTAGTATTACATGTAGAATGACAAAATGTTGCGCTTTATGTTTTTTTAGGCATTGGTGGCTGTAGTGTAGTGGACTGTCTTGTCTCTAGATGAATGTTATGGAGCCAACACCCTTGGGAGGAGGATATAAGGCGTTTGCTACCACTGGCTTCGTGTCTGTGCAATTCTTGTTCCTTGCTGGCACAGGCTCCACATCTGCACAAATCTTGTGGCCAGTTAGTGGGCTTAGTTCAGTGCTGTTGGCTCATAACAGTCTGAAATGGACTTTTCCTCCTTGTGGATGGACAGAAGCTGGGGGCAACCAACAGCACGAACTTTGTGTGGCTGAGCAGGAGGGAGCCGACAGCAGCCACTTGGGAGTAACGCTCCAAGAGGGCAATGCACTTTTTAATCCACCAAGGCCTGCCAAGCGGGAATTCCTGCCGTTATATAGATGTGTCGAACAGCATGCTGCCAGTTACTCACTTTATGCCTGTTGGTGATTTTTCCATCACACATGAAATGATGGCGTGTGCATGTCCGCTGCGAATGACGCTTCTCGCCTAGATCAAGGCTGAACCTGTCAAAGAATGGTGTTGATTTTGGCACTGCGCAGCTGTGGTGCAGCATGTGGTCAAAAAGTAAAGAAGTTGTAGAATGTTGAATAGTTGTTTTTTTTGGGCAACACTTTTGAATGTGAGAGGGGGTGAAAGGCAAATCATTACTTTGCTTTCATTGTTTGTGCCATCGGTACTATAAAAATACACGTGTGCTGCAACTTTTTTTTATGATCAGATTCTTTCTTTGACCATCATGTATGAAATCCCTAGCTTTGGTTTGTCTCTGGTTATGGTATTAGTGTTGCCTATTTAGATACGTGAAAAGCCATTCCCCAAAGGTTTGTTACCCATTTGTGTGTGTTTTTGAGCTTTTTTTCTTTTAGTCAATGAGTGGAAGTTTGTATGTTATATATTGGTTGCTTGCATCACAGTTTGTGTGTGGTGTGTGTGTAGTGTTGTGGGAGAAGATTCGGAAAAGCGAGCAATACAATAGAACAAACGGTCTTTTTGTGTAGATTGTTCCGCTAGACCATTTACCAACCTTCT
>JADBJO010006857.1:0-7500 GCA_016801955.1 Conus betulinus
AGAAGGAGTGGTGCCCGGCTTGTGTGGTGCGTGTGTGTGTGTGCGGTGCGCGCGCGCAGCGCGCGCGCGCGCGCGCGTGTGGGTGGTGTGGGTGTGTGTGTGTGGGTGTGTTTGTGTGTTTTGTACCTGCGCCTGTACAACAAAATGATGCAAAGACTTGATTGCAAACGATTTTAACGACTCGTAATTGGTTGGATGGCAATGATCACCTGATGGCCCAAAGAGAAAAACGGAAAGTTCTCCTGGATCTGTGTCGAATCAAAGACAGATGTCTGCCGCTGTCCAGTCGGAGGCCTTCTAACACAAGCAACAAGAATCAAGAAGAACAACTGTTTTTTCCTTTTGCCACTTTTGGGGTATGGAGGAAAGGGGGTGCGTTTGTTTTAAAGCACTAACAGGGGAAAAGGAAAAAACTAGCCAAAAGGAATAAAACATAAATGGCTAGTCATACTGATTATAGGCAAACATTTACAACACGAGTAGATAATCTAATATACAAAACCAGATTGTACAAAGTTTGTTTTTTAATGCACGTTAACCAGGAAACAGTACTGCGCTTACTGCGCTATTGTGCAAATGTAAACATGAAAGAATAGAACCTAACCGACATTTTTTTCAATAGGAGATTGAACCAAACTAGCCCAAAATCGAATCAATCGGATGACGGGACATAGACTGTAATTGATAAAGGGTAACGTCCTGTTTCACCATAAATCATGTTTGTCATTGTACTTCTTTTTAAACGTGATATATTTTTTAATTTTTGAAATTTCCTATCCCCATATTTTCGACAACCATATATAATAATACTGGAATAATCATTTCGTCAAATAAATCTAAAATCACATGAATAGGTAAATCCTTTCTTCTTTTCCTTTTGTATCAATTCAAACATGTGTTAACGACGCTTTATCAAAAGTGTTTTTTCTTACTTTAACAAAAAACAATTCCATTCCAAAAATCTCTACCCCTAAAATTTGAAGGTGGGTGACAACATCAACTTTTTGTGTCTCTCTGAAAATATGTGTTGTGTCATTTGGGCATATAACAAGACAAAAAAGTTTCACATAATTCGTTACATCAACATCCAAAGAAAGCCTAATTTCTTGTGGTGAACACTCATTGTCTTTCAGATAGCCTTCTAGATCATTCAAATATAAAGCAAATAATACAGGGAGAAAGACCACACACACACACACACACAACACACACGCGCTACCGTGCAACGCGCGGCGTGTGTGCGCCTTACAAACACTTTACATTACCAGTACAGAGGAAAAAAAAGAGGCAAAAAATCTAAGGGGCACCCGGGTTCGAACCGGGGAACCTCTCGATCTGCAGTTCGAATGCTTCTAGCCACTGAGCTATATCCCCTGACTTGATAGTACGTCCTTTTGTAGATTGTTGATTCAACGGCACGTTTTGATCAGCCGTTTTTGATGACTCTAAGTACATGTTACACACACAAGCACACACACCAACACACACACACACACACTACAACACACACACACGCACACGCACACACACGAACGCAGACGCAGCAGGCAGAGCGGTAGATGTGCCTGTGTGGTGCGTGCGTGAGTGCGTGCGTGGCGTGCCGTGCGTTGCGTGCTGTGCGTGCGTGCGTGCGTTTTTGCGTCGTGCGTGCGTGTGTGTGTAGTGTGTGTGTGTAGTGTGTGTGTGGTGTGTGTGCTGGTGTTTGTGTGTGGTGGTATGTGTGGATATGGAATTTACTGGAGACAGGAATATATAGGATCTACACAGCCAGGCAAACTGTTTAGTCGATTTAACATTGAGACTTTAAACAGCTTGAATCAATTACGAGCTTGCTCTGCTTCTTCTTTTTTCATGTCTGTGTCTTTCTGTTCATTAAAAGAAAAAACCCAGTACACATTACGAGTCTGGAGGCTTGGACTGATTTTTGCCGAGTTGTGTTTTCTCACGACTGGTGGCATTGACAGCAAAATAATGGCACGGCAAGTTGTTTTTCCAGCTGTTAAATTTAACTCTCCTTGCTAATGTATGTTTTTCATGCGGAGCAGTTTTTCCAGTTCCTCGGTATATATAGTGGCCCGTATATCCCCGCCTGGCACGCGGGAGACCGTGGTCAATTCCCGCGCCGGGGAGAGAATTTTTTTTTCCTCTTGGTCAACATGGGTTTCTTGTGTGCATCGATTCATTTTGGGTTTATTTATTGTACGTTGGGGGGGGTTCTTTCCATGTATCATTGTCATGCTCAGTCTCAGTGTTTACAGTTTCTTTCCGAAGATTCCCATTCTTCCCATTGAATTTCCCAAAGAGGAGAGACGAGAGAGAGAGAGAGGAGTGGGAGGAGGTGGAGGAGGGAGAGAGAGGCGAGGGAGGGGAGAGAGAGAGGACGAGCGAGATGAGAGGATGACTGCACCGAGAGAGCGAGGAGAGGAGGGGAGAGGAGAGAGCGAGAGCGAGAGACGAGAGGTGTCTGTGTTCTGTGGCGCGCAGTGCGGCAGGCGTGCCCGGAGGCGCGCGCGCTCGCGCTATTGTTAGACAACATTTGTTCGATTTGTCTTGTTTTTATGATGTCATGATTGTACGGGGCATATAGAAGAGCAGGACAGCTAAGTGGGCAGCAGGAACAGCAGCAGAAAAGAAATGTATAGTAGTAAGTAGTAGTAGTAAGTAAGTAAGTGAGTAGTAGTTAGTAGTAGTGAGCACAGCAGCAGCAGAAAAATAGAGTAGTAGCAGTCGTAGTAGCAGCAGCAGATAGAAAACGCAGTAGAAAAGCAGCAGACAGACAAGAACAGAAGAAGCAGAAAGAAGCAAGGAGCAGAGTACAAGTAGCAGTAATAGGAGAGTTTAGTAGTTAGTAGAGTTAGTAGTAGTAGTAGCAACAGCAGAAGATAGTAGTAGTAGTAGTAGTAGTAAGTAGTATAGTAGTAGTAGTAATAGTTAGTAGTAGAGTATTAGTAGTAGCAGCAGCAGCACAGCAGCAAACAGCACGGAGTGTAGTGCCGTCTAAGCACCAACGGCAATAGATCGTAGTAGGAAATAGTAGGACTCGAAAATCCATAATTATGATAACTGCGACAGTTATAAACGGTGATTAGGAGTTACTGCACAAACTGTTTGTAAGTTTGCAATTTTTTTCTCATGCACTCAGTGCATGTGACTCACGGGGAGTGAAATTCGCTCTACTATTTCTTCTTTTTTTTTTTTTTTTCTCATGCTTTGCCAGCACCCGCTTCTTTTTTGTTCCCATTCATCCTCACCCCCCCCCCCCCCACCCCCCCCACACCCCCCCCCCCACCCCCCCACCCCCCCCCCCCCCCCCCCCCCACCCCCCCCCCCCCCTTTCCCCCTTTCTGCTTTCTTCCTTTTTTTTTTTATTTTTTTGTTTTTTTTTTCTGCAATCTTTCATCCGTTAATAGTGGGGTTGGGAAGAGTGTGGAGGCATTAGTGGGGTGGTGGAGAGAGGAGGATGGGATGGAGTGGAGGGTGGAGGAGGTGGAGATTCTCTGAGAGGAGAGATGGGATGTTGGGTGGGAGTTGGGCGTGGAGTCGTTTTTGGAGTCTGGAGGTGGAGGGTGGAGACCTGGTGGAGAGTGATGGGTGGGATGAGAAAGGCGAAGGGGGTGGAGAGGGTTGGCGGGGTGGAGGGGTGGAGAGGGAGTGAGGAGAGAGGTGTGGAGGAGAGGTTGGAGGATAGAGATTGGGTGGATGGGGTGGAGAGGTGGAGGTGGGAGTGGGGGTGGACGGAGAGGAGGATGACATGAGAGAGAAGAATGAGAGGGGGAGAGAGAGAAGAGATGGAGATGAGGGACGCCAAGAGAAGAGAGAGAGGATGGCGGAAGGACGGACGGACGGACGGACGGAGATTCAATTCAGCTCCCGGCTGGCCTTTTCAAACCTTATTATAACGATCGTCTTCAAACCCGACCTGTCCTATCCTTTGACAGGACCACACACACACGCACACGGCACACGCACACGCACAAAAACACACACACACACACCACACCACTGTTTGACATTGACATTGTGCGGGAAAACTGGAACTTGAGCTCAACTTGAGATGGTTGACTTATAGCTGATTCCAAAGACATGAAGAAGGAAAACTAGGTACACACAAGAAGAAACCAGATGTAAACGGACATCATGACGAGGTTAAGAGATTATTGCAAATTTAACATAACAGTAAAAAAAAAAGAGCAAACTATCTTCAGAGGTAATTGAGGATTCCGACCTTAAAAGCGTAAAATTAAGGAAGGAAACAGCAAACTGTCCTTCAGTCATCCAATTTGAACCTTGAACTCATTCTTATCTCGTCCAGGTTGGGGTAAAAGATCTTGTAACCGGTCGGATACATAATAAGTTAAACATCAAACGATAGACGGGCAGGTTTTTTGGCATCTCTGAGTGCGACCAAAGACCGGTCAAAACAATCTCGTGTGTCAGGCATAACATGTAAAAAAAAAAAAAAAAAACTTGCAGTGGTAATGTAAACAACAACCAGGCTAACGAGCCTTCAGGCTTGCCATGAGGTACGCTAGTGTCAAGGCCAGCAAATGATCTTGTGGGGTCCATTACCAAGAGATGGAGGAGTGGGACGGAGGTCAGAGGTAATTGCTGTTGGATTTGTGTAGGGCAGCTATTGTTTAATATGACTGACTGGGAATTCTTGGGGATCTTGTTTGGCAAAAGACTTTGGTCTGTGTTTCTTCTTCGTTAACTCCCACTAACACAGGACGGTTGTATCCGTATTGCTTGGTTTCTTTTTCTTTCTTTCTTTCCTTTGTTTTCTTTGCTGTGGGTTGTGTGGTGCTTTTCCCAGTTGCCTCTCTCCATGAGTCAGCTAACAATCACCAATCGATCTTTGTCTCAATTTTCTTATTGTTGTTGTCGTCATCGTCGTCATTGTTGGTGTTATATTTCTTCTATTCTTCTTCTTCTTCTCTTATTCTTCTTCTCTGTGTTCATTATCTCTGCATGAGTATTTATTACTTAGAGTCGGTCTCCGCGCCCCTCCCCACCCCCTGCCTCTCTGTCTCATCCTCCGCTGCTCTGGTCGTCCCGGTCGCTCTATCCTCCTTCTCTCTCTCGGCTCTGTACACACACACACACAAACACACACACACACCCACACACACAAACCACAAAACACACACACACACACACACACAAGCCACAACATACACACACCCTAAATACATACACACATCCTCTCTCTATGTCTCTGTCTGCTGTCTCTCCCACCCCTCACACCCATTCTTTCTTGCACCCCCCCCCCCCCCCTTCTTATGCGTTGGTTCGGAGGGAATTACCTCCCTCTTCTAAGCAGTCAGGGTTCTAATATCTGAGTGCTTGAGACAGCGACAAGAAAGACAGGGCGGTCTGCCAGGTGGTCATGATCATTTCAACACCAAACAGGGGGGAGGGGGGGGGGGGGGGCGGAATAGCTTACAGTTGGGAGAGCGCAAAATTGTGATCCTGGGGTTGCGCGGTGCGATTCGGTACTACGGGGGATTTTCCCCTGGAAAGTTAAAATTGGTCGACTCCATTCCTAGACAGTCCTTCGAATGAGACTATGAAATCGAGGTTCCGGTGTGAACGCACGCACAGCATCTTGCACACACGTAAAATCTCATCACCAGCTTTTCGGAAGAGAAACGCCAGGTTTGGCCGTTGGTAGGATGACACGTTACACCATAGCATGCACCTCTCTCCGAAGATGGAGTATGGCTGCCTTAATGGCGGGATTAAAAAAAAAAAAACGGGCATACACACAAAACTCCACTGCCTGTCTATACAGGCAATGTCCACACAGCAGTATCAGCCTGTGCACGCAGAAAGAAAGAAAGAAAAGAAAAGCACCACCAGACCTGCACCTTTCCGCAACAGAAAATCACCGTCCCGTCTTCAACCAGTGTACCATGTCTAAATACCAATGAAGACGTCGACGAATGATATGAATAAACGCAGACACGCCCCGTGAATGAATATTCATATCTACAAAACAAATGAGACTTCAAAAAAGATACCTTTCCCTCTCGAATTTACAGGAATGTTGTGATTGAAGAATTTTCCTCGTTTGCCGAAAGGAAATGAATGTCTGTTATAACCAGACTGGATGTCTGTTATAACATGTCAGCGATCTGGATCGGTGATTTTATGTTAGTAGTTTACTATAAATCAAAAGAACCAATCAAGAGGCGATGCCGTTCGGTTTAGTATGGTGAGAACACGTTTCGACTTTGCGACCAAAAAATTATTTTACTTCTCCTCTTTGATTGCCTTCCGATTGTGTCAAGATGAAACATTTTTTTACCCTCTGGAGCATGTATCCACAGAACAAGATGGCGGAGTGTTGGATGCGTACAATATCATACAAGAAGTAGCAGTAAGTATGGACTGGATTTCTTGTGATGACTGGTTTTAAAAAAAAAGAAGGGCGGGAACACTCCGAGTGGTAGAGTAACAACAGCGTGTTCCATACAAACAGTTAGTCATCGTCATGGGATCAAGCCAGTCCATAGACCCACGTGATCTCCGACAATTGATGGAAAGGGTAGGACACGTAAAAAACTGGAAGAACATAGGGCATGACCAGAGCATGTATCGATCCACACGAACTAACGATGTATTTTTCAATGTATGGGCCTGGCTGTTGTTGTTGCTGTTGTTGTTTTTTAGCTTTAAAAATTACCTACGCGTGAGGAACCTGTCGTTAGGACATGATGTGAAAAAAGACTTCTTTGTTGTTCTGTCTGGCAGAAAGACGAGATCAACGAATAAAGCATGAGAGAGAAAAAAAAACGTGGATCAGAAAGCGGAATAGATAAATGGAAGACGTTCCAGACTTCTAGGATACCGCACGATAACTCTGTAGAGTCTGTCTGTCTCTAACGTCCTCTCTGTCTGTCCTGTCGTCTGTCGTCTTCTCTATCTGTCTGCCCCGGCAGCCTGTCTGTCTGTCGCTCTCTCTCTCTTCCTCGCTTCTCTCCTCTCTCTCTCCATCACTCCTTCGCCCCTCCGCTCCCCCACTATCTCGTCTCCACAGCTGCGCCCCCTTCCTCTGATCTCTTTCTCTCCTCTGCGCGACCCTCTCCGAGTGGCACACACCTCCTCTCTCCACCCAAACCCTCGTCCTCTCCTCGGTCTATCCTCTCTCTCGTCCACCTTCCCTGTCCCTGTCTTTATTTCCCGTCTGTTCGTCCGACCTTGTCTGCCTGTCTGTCTGCCTGTCTTCTATCCTGTCTGGTCCTGCCCCCTGTGTGCCCCCCCCCCCCCCTCTCTCCTCTCTCGCTCTTCTCTCTCTCTCTCTCATGTCCGCCTCTGTCTGTCTTCGTTCGACTGTCTGTTCTGTCTGTTCTGTCTGCCTGCCTGTCTCTACTCTGTCTGATGACGTCTCTCTCCTCTCTCCTCCTTCGTCTCTCTCTCTCTCTCTCCTCCACTCTCTCGCTCTCTCTTCATTCTTACTTTCACACTCCTTATATCGTTGTTTCTTTCCCCTCTTTTTGT
>JADBJO010006857.1:17500-22500 GCA_016801955.1 Conus betulinus
CAGAAGTTAGTTGGTCTCATTTTTTTTTTTTTACGGGTAATATTTTGAACGAGAGAGAGAGAGAGAGAGAGAGAGAGAGAGAGAGAGAGAGAGAGAGAGAGATCCAAATAGAAAGAGAGAGGGGGAGAGAGAGAGAGAGAGTGACTCGGAGTCGAACAGAGAGAGAGAGAGAGAGAGAGAGAGAGAGAGAGAGAGCCTATTCTTTAATTGTTGCCAACTTTCCTGTTTCCACCCTTTCGATTTCTTTTTTTTTTTTTACATCACATCCTTTTTCCCTCGTCCTTAAGTTGTTTCTTTACTAACCCCGTGTGCGTATCTCTCTGTCTATCTTTCAAACCAAGCATAATGTTACTGTACAGTGTTATAAAGATTTCCCCACATTTTCGTGATCTTTGGTAAGGCAGTTGGACAGAAAAGATTCGATGAATATAAGAAACACTGAGCGAAACTTTCCATACGCTAATCCTCGGGAAAGTACTTGTAATGAATAAAGAAAAGTAGTCGGACAGAGGCAAACATAACGACAACCCTCCCCCACCGGTTCCCTGAAAGAAAAAAAAAACAAAAAAAAACAAAAACAAGCAGACAAAAAAAAAAAAAAAAAATCCTCTCCCGGCGGGGAATTGAACCCCGGTCTCCCGCGTGACAGGCGGGGATACTGACCACTATACTACCGAGGACATGTTGACGGGTTGCGTACAATTGCCTAAGAACGGAGAGATTTAGCGGCTCAAAGGCTTGCCAATGCTTTCCGGTCAGTGCGCCAAACGCAACAGTTAAAAGAACTCGTACTGCCCGACATATACTGATTAATTTCTTTTTAATGAAAAGAGAGAGAGAGAGAGAGAGAGAGAGTCTTTGATCCAGTTTCTTTTCGTTCAAATCTCTCTTCGATGTCGAATTGTTAACAGTGTGCCATAGTTTCATATAGCGCGCGCGCATACACACACACACACACACACACACACACACACACACACACACACACACACACAGACGCGCGCGCGCGCGCGCGCGTGCGCGCGCGCTCACACACACACGTGCGCGTGCACGCACGCAATCATGCAGATATGCACAAATTGTGTGTGAGTGAGTGCGTGCGTGCGAGCATACGTGCATAAATCTATACACCTGTGTGTGTGTGTGTGTGTGTGTGTGTGTGTGTGTGTGTGTGTGTGTGTGTGAGAGAGAGAGAGAGAGAGAGAGAGAGAGAGAGAGAGAGAGCATTTTCTTTAATCTTTCCCTGCCTTCCTGTTTTCCCCTTTCGATTTTTCTTTTTCATCACATTCTTTTTTTTCTGTCGTCCTTTAGTTGTTTCCTCACTGTCCCCGTGTGTGTATCTCTCTGTCTACCTTTCAAACAAAGCAGAATGTTACTGTACAGTGTTATTAATATTTCCCCATATTTTCGTGATTTTTTTGTAGGGCATGTGAACAGAATTGTTTGGAAGGGAATAAGAAACAGTGAGAGAAACCTTTCATACGCTAATCTACGGGAAAGTAATTGCAATGAATAAAGAACAGTAGTTGGACACAGACAAACGTAATGACGACCCTCCCCCACCGTTTCCCTAAAAGAAAAAAAGAAAAGCAAAACAAAAAAAAAAAACCTCTCCCCGGCGGGGAATTGAACCCCGGTCTCCCGCGTGACAGGCGGGGATACTGACCACTATACTACCGAGGACATGTTGATAGGTTGCGTACAATTGCCTAAGAGCGGAGAGAATTAGCGGCTCAAAGGCTTGCCAATGCTTTCCGGTCAGTGCGCCAAACGCGAGAAGTTAAGAGAATTTGTACTGCCCGACACATAATAATTATCTTTTTTTAATGAGAGAGAGAGAGAGAGAGAGAGAGAGAGAGAGAGAGAGAGAGAGAGAGTCGTCTGATTCAGTTTCTTTCCATCCCAATTTCTCTTCAATGTCGAATTGGTAACATTTTGCCATAGTTCCACATAACACACACACACACACACACACACACACACACACACACACACACACACACACACACACACACACACACATGCGCGCGCATTCACGCAATCGTGCAGATATGCAGAAATTTGTGTGTGAGTGCGCGTGCGTGCGTGCGAGCATACGTGCATAAATCTATTCACCTGTGTGTGTATGTACGTATGTATGTATGTATGTGTGTGTGTGTGTGTGTGTGTGTGTGTGTGTGTGTGTGTGTGTGTGTGTGTGTGTGTGTGTGTGTGTGTGTGTGTGTGTGTGTGTGTGTGTGTGAGTGAGTGTGCGCATATGCGCACGAGCGCGTGTGTCCATACGTGCCTGCGTGTATGTGTATGCACGCTAGTGTGTGTGTGTGTGTGTGTGTGTGTGTGTGTGTGTGTGTGTGTGTGTGTGTGTGTGTGTGTGTGTGTGTGTGTGTGTGGAGACTGAATAAAGAGAGAGAGAGAGAGAGAGAGAGAGAGAGAGAGGGGGGGGGGGTGGAGTTTAGTTTCAGTTTTAGTTCCATGAAGGTGTCGCTGCATGCGGTCTAGTCCATGTACACCACATCTGATAAAGTAGGAGACACCACACTGCGCTGGATGAACATCTGACGATGAATGTGTTCATGACAAAGATGAAAGAAGGTAAGGGGAGAGAGTTCTATGGATATGGCCTAGTGGATGTCTAACCTGCGTATTAGCCAAAACGCTCTGGTCAGTCCTTGGGTACCTACCTAACATTGTCAGCAATATTTTTATTATTCTGTCTCTGTCTGTCTGTCTGTCTGTCTCTTTGTGTGTGTGTGTGTGTGTGTGTGTGTGTGTGTGTGTGTGTGTGTGTGTGTGTGTGTTTGTGTGTGTGTGTGTGTGTGTGTGTGTGTGTGTGTGTGTGTGTGAATGTAAGTCGGTGGGTGAGCTCATGTGTGTGTGCTCGTGTATGCGGGTGTGTGCGTGTGTTAGCGCGCAAGCGCGCACTCAGAGAGACAGACAGACAGACAGACAGACAGACAGACAGACAGACAGACAGACAGACAGACAGACGCACATACACACACGTACGCACACATTGTATGTGAGTGTGTGTGTGAGTATACGTGTATAAATCTTTACCTCTCTCTCTTTCTCACTGTGTGTACGTGTGTGTGTGTGTGTGTGTGTGTGTGTGTGTGTGTGTGTGTGTGTGTGTGTGTGTGTGTGTGTGTGTGTGTGTGTGTGTGTGTGTGTGTGTGTGTGTGTGTGTGTGTGTGTGTGTGTGTGTGTGTGTGTGTGTGTGTGTGTGTGTGTGTGTGTGTGTGAGAGAGAGAGAGAGAGAGAGTCAGACAGACAGACAGACAGACAGACAGACAGAGCCAGAGAGAGACAGAGAGAGAGCCTTTTCTTTAAATGTTGCCAACCTTCCTATTTCCACCGTTTCGATTTCTTTTCTTTTTTCTTTTTTTTTACATCACCATCTTTTTTCTCTCGTCCTTAAGTTTTGTTTCTTTACTATCCCCGTGTGCGTCTTTCTGTCTATCTTTGAAACAAAACAAAATGTTACTGTACAGTGTTATAAAGATTTCCCAATTTTCGTGATATATTTGGTAAGACAATTGGACCAGAAAAGATTCGAAGAATATAGGAAACACTGAGCAAAACTTTCCATACGCTAATCTACGGGAAAGTAATTGTAATGAATAAAGAAAAGTAGTTGGACAGAGGCAAACATAACGACAACCCTCCCCCACCGGTTCCCTGAAAGAAAAAAAAAAACAAAAACAAAAAACAAGCAGACCAAAAAAAAAAAATCCTCTCCCCGGCGGGAATTGAATCCCGGTCTCCCGCGTGACAGGCGGGGATACTGACCACTATACTACCGAGGACATGTTGACGGGTTGCGTACAATTGCCTAAGAACGGAGAGATTTAGCGGCTCAAAGGCTTGCCAATGCTTTCCGGTCAGTGCGCCAAACGCAACAAGTTAAAAGAACTCGTACTGCCCGACATATACTGATTAATTTCTTTTTTAATGAGAGAGAGAGAGAGAGAGAGAGAGAGAGAGAGAGAGAGAGAGAGAGAGTCTTTGATCCAGTTTCTTTTCGTTCAAATCTCTCTTCGATGTCGAATTGTTAACAGTGTGCCATAGTTTCATATAGCGCGCGCGCATACACACACACACACACACACACACACACACACACACACACACACACACACACACGCGCGCGCGCGCGCGCGCGCGCGTGCGCGCGCTCACTCACACACACGTGCGCGTGCACGCACGCAATCATGCAGATATGCACAAATTGTGTGTGAGTGAGTGCGTGCGTGCGAGCATACGTGCATAAATCTATACACCTGTGTGTGTGTGTGTGTGTGTGTGTGAGAGAGAGAGAGAGAGAGAGAGAGAGAGAGAGAGAGAGAGAGAGAGAGAGAGAGAGAGAGCATTTTCTTTAATCTTTCCCTGCCTTCCTGTTTTCCCCTTTCGATTTTTCTTTTTGATCACGTTTTTTTTTTTTCTGTCGCTCTTTAGTTGTTTCCTCACTGTCCCCGTGTGTGTATCTCTCTGTCTACCTTTCAAACAAAGCAGAATGTTACTGTACAGTGTTATTAATATTTCCCCATATTTTCGTGACTTTTGGTAGGGCATGTGGACAGAAGTGTTTGGAAGGGAATAATAAGAAACAGTGAGAGAAACTTTTCATACGCTAATCTACGGGAAAGTAATTGCAATGAATAAAGAACAGTAGTCGGACACAGACAAACGTAACGACGACCCTCCCCCACCGTTTCCCTAAAAGAAAAAAAAAAAAAGCAAGCAAAAAAAAACTCTCCCCGGCGGGGAATTGCACCCCGGGTCTCCCGCGTGACAGGCGGGGATACTGACCACTATACTACCGAGGACATGTTGACAGGTTGCGTACAATTGCCTAAGAGCGGAGAGAATTAGCGGCTCAAAGGCTTGCCAATGCTTTCCGGTCAGTGCGCCAAACGCGAGAAGTTTAAGAGAATTCGTACTGCCCGACACATAATAATTCTTTTTTTTTTAATGAGAGAGAGAGAGAGAGAGAGAGAGAG
>JADBJO010006857.1:32500-40000 GCA_016801955.1 Conus betulinus
GTTGACTGTGAAGAGCAGAAATGTGCTTGAGAAAGTGGTGAACGTGGGAGGAAAAATCGTTGGTGAGAGACAAAAAAGTCTGAGTGAGCTATATAGGTGCCGTGTTAGTTGTAAAGCGAAGAAGATTACGTGTGACCAGACCCACGTCCTTGCAAATCAGTATGACCTTCTTCAGTCAGGACGAAGATATCGATCGGTTAAATGCAGAAGTGTCAGATTTAAACAAAGTTTTTATTCCCTGTCCATTGATTTCTTGAACCGAGAAGATGTTTAATTGAAATCCAAATTCCTCTATATGAATGTATGTCATATGTGAGAAAATGGGTAATGTGGCTAAATTATTGTTTATTTGCTGTGAATGTGTGTGAACACAAATTAAGTCTTGAACCCGGCCCGGAGGCCATGTAAACATGCCAGCCACACACAACAAACAAACAGGCTAACGAGCTCCCAGGCTGCCATGATGTACGCTTAGTGTCAGGAGGAAGGCCAGCACGTGATCGGTGAGGTCATTACCAGGAGAGTGGAGGAGGTCGGAGGTCATTAATGCTGGATTTGTAGTGCTACCGGTTCTGCTGACTGGGAATTTCTGGATCTTGGCAAAGACTTTGGTCCGTTCAGCGTTAACTAACTCTGAATAAAACAAGATGTGTGTACCAGGATATCTTGTTGCTTTTCTTTCTTTCTTTTTTTTTTTACCCATCTTTTTCCTTCTTTCTTTTCATTTTCTTTTCCTAAGTCGCCCACTCCATTCCTTCCCTTATCACCATTCACACACTCTGTCTTCTTTTTTTTTTTTTTCCCCTTCTCCTCCTCCTTTTCCCCCCCTCCTCCTCCTTTTCCATATCCTCCTTCTTCTCTCTCTCTGTGTTCTTTCTATGTGTATGTTTCTTTCTTTTTCTCATTATGTCTTCATTCGTATGCCACTCTCCTTCTCTGTCTCCCGAATATCTCTCTCTGCTTCTCTCTTCCTCTCGCTCTCCCTCTACCCTTCGCAATGCGTCTGATTCCCTTCTCTCTCTCTCTCTCTCTCTCTCTCTCTCTCTCTCTCTCTCTCTCTCTCTCTCTCTCTCTCTCTCTCTCTCTCATTTACCCCATGTTCTCACTGCTCATCCCGTCCCCCATCACTTCTCTTCCTCTCTTTCTGTTACGTGTTGGAGTGGGAGGGAATGACCCCAACCCTCTCTCCGTTTCTGGGATGCTTCAGTCTCCTCCAGTGGTGAAGACAGACAGGTGACAGACAGGGAGGTCTGCCAGGTTCTGAGCAGAGATGTCAACACCAACACTGCCCACCTTTACCAACAAAAGGTCACGACCTATTTCGCCAGTTCATTAACAGAGAATTGAAGATGTGAATGAATGACATTTGTGATGCAGACAATGCTTATCAGATGAATATTCATTACAAATAAAATGGGATACAAAAAGCATTCTTCCCAGGGTAAGCTGGATAAGTCCTGTAACTTTAGATTATCACATTTGCAAAAGGAACTTGAATGTCTGTAATGGCGACCGTACTTCTGTTTTCTTACAAAGTTTACTTTGCGAGAAGAAAGTTCTTGTTTAACATTATCATAAGGCTGTAGATACTATAAACTGCAGCGAGGAGGAATAAATCAAAGCGTTTTACCATACTTTTGTTATCTTCGAATGTCAACTTTACGAGAAGAAAGTTCTTTTTCTTTAGCACTATCATATGGCTGTAGATACTATAACCTGCACTGAAAAATGAATCAAAATATTATACCATACTTTCGTTATGCTACAAAGTTCGCTTTGCGAATAGAAAGTTCTTGTTTAACATTATCATAAGGTTGTAGATACTATAAACTGCACTGAGGAATAAATCAAAGCGTGATACTATAATTTTTCATGTTACAAAGTTCACTTTAGAAATTGAAAATTCTTTCTGTTTAACAATGATATTTGTCCTTAAGCGGTACACCTCGGTACACCTGTTATCATCGAAGAAGTACGGTGACTAGTCTAGTGATTTTTGTTCCCGCGGAAAGTGAAGATGGCTGCATGTAATACACAATGTAGACACTACAGTGGATCCATGCATACAGTTTATGTTGTTGTCGAGATCAAACTGATGGCAGAACACACGAGCCCTGACAAAGATGAACATGTAAACATACAGACATTTGGAAGACACGAGTTCAAAAGATGCCAAAGAGGAAAAGAAAAAGAGTGAAAAGCAGAACAACGGAAGAAATAGGGGCTCACCCCCGGAACATCATCTACAGGCAGCAAAACACACGATCTTTGACAATGACGAACACGTAAACATGTAGAAACTGGGAAGATATGAGTCTACAAGATGCCGAAGGAGGAATAGAGAGGAGTAAAGAACATAATAATTGAGGAAATAGGAGCTTATCCCCGGAACATTATCTATGGGATTAATTTGCTACACTATGAATCATTGCTGCGATACATATGATACAAGGACAAAGTTACTGCTGTATTCACTTGCTTTCTGTTAAACACAAAGAGAATAGTATCTACCAGAATCTGGCACACCACATTTTGCACAATTCCGTTTCACTCAGTGACGTTTCCCAGGTCACATTTTTGGCCAATCATATTTTGTCCAGTCACGTTTCTCCTCAAATCAGAATTAATCAAACTGAAATAAAAATCATTGGTGACACACACACACCAACGACACTGGACATAGGTGACACAGACTCAGACACAGACCGCATAAACATACACACAGACCAAAGACTATGGACATTGTGATACAGACACAGACACAGACACATACACACCAAAGACACTAGACATTTGTGACACAGACATAGACACATAAACATACTCACACGCACACACCAAAGACCCTGGAGAGAGAGAGAGAGAGAGGCCTGACAACAGGTGGACAGAAATCTTGACATGGACCATTCGCGGGAAGATCACAAAATTCAGTGAACTGCGAAACTCGACGTATGTATTAGTATACATAAGCTGAACAGATCGGTGAACAACAAAAAGGCACCTTAAATATAACGTTTTCCTTTGAAAATTCACTTCATCTACCAACTAAACAAGATATTGTCGCTGAAAGTTAAGAAAAAAGAAAGTTTATTTTCTTATTATGCATTGCAATGTTGTTGTTGTTGTTGTTTCCTCGTGCATCAGGTAGAGTGGGTGAACTCTGCGTCAGCGTTCAGGTGAAACGTTACATGAGATTTTTCGATTTTCGAATTCGATGATACGCATGAAAACAAAGAATTGTGGTAAACGTGATTGGAAGAAAAGTAATCACCCTCAGCTTTATTGATTGGTGATAACTAGGCTCAATTGGTCAATAATTAATTAATAGATTATCCAATACGTACCCCAGTCTTTTCGATCTCTGAACAGATCAGTAAGTTGTAAACCCACTCCAGCCTTTTTATCATGGATCACGGTAATACATTTCGAATCGAATCTTCACAACTTTACAGTTCAGTCTCTTCGATTTCATGTCAAAACCCGTTAAAATCGTATTCCAAGCATAGGTGAACAATTTCTGTATATTATGATCATTCCCATTGAGAATGGACAATTTCGGAATAAGTTAATTCAAGAAATAAATTCATTCGGACGTGCAAACATTACACGCATTCATCACAGGATGATAAAGAGCAAGCAATCAGAACACAAGACGGAGAATTATTCGTAACAGAACTAGACAATCAATTAGTAACGCGCGATGCAAATCCAGCAGGTCAAACGATCTCACCATCTACGAGCTCTATCAACGAGACGTTGATCGCACGGACCAGACTGTGTAGTGCAGATGGAACACTCAAACTCCGTCAAGATTTAATGACAGGGGTAAAGCTCGGCAAAGAATTAGGAATGATACTGGAAAGCATAAATTCATAGCTTAGGTTAGACACACTAATACCAATTCTCCAAACCTGCCTACCATCCGTCTGCACTAAAGAAGTCACTGGTTTGGTTGTAGCAGCCTGAAATAAACCAAATGCGAAACACGCATCAAAACTATCATGGCGTTGCCGACGATCTGAAGAAATGTTAAACATTGATGCCATTTAGTCAGAGCTTAGTATTCATCCACATTACAGTACTCAAGCCGTCATGCGTTCTTTCATAAGCAGGAGCTAGGCCCATACACCTGGAACGAAATGGCCGACCTTACGCATCTTATCATCGAAAGTGCAGTTCTCGCTTCATTATACGTCATACCCTGCGCGCGGGGAATGTGTCATCTGACGTGACGTAAAAGACGTACCTACTGTCTGGCAGCTTCACACATCAGAGGAGAGAAAACAAAAAATAACAAAAACCATGTGGATCAGAGAGCGGAATAAAGAAAGAGAACCGGATCTCTGGGAATGCTGACGCGTAACTCTGTCTGTCTCTCTGTCCTTCTGTCTGTCCGTCTGTCTGTCTGTCAGTCTCTTCCGTCTTCCGTCCTCCCCTCTCTCTCTGTCTCTCACTTTCTTTCTCTGTCTCTCCTCCCTCCCCCTCTCTCTCTCTGCCTCTCTCTCTCTCTCTTTCTCTGTCTCTCCATCCCTCCCTCCCTCTCCCCGCCTCTCTCTCTCTTACTTCATTCATTATATTCCTCCGTTCTTACCCCTTTCCTTTCTTTATCTGCGCGCTTATCTTCTTTCGTTCTCAGACTTTATTATAACAAATGCAAGAAGGCCTTCCCCGCCCCCAAGCAAAATTGATATATAGAGATGTCCTGCTCACCTTCACTCTATCATTTTCTGTGCCGGAGGCGCAAAACGTTTTTTTTTTTATATATTCTCATTGGTTTGTTGTTGTTTTTATTGTTTTGTTTTTTTGTGTGTTTTGCATCATTCATTTCCCTACTATCCCCTTTTTATATGGGCTAAACGAGTTTAAACGACAAACAAGACATTCGTATTTGTGCTCTGTCTTGTACGCACGCACGCACGCAAGGCACGCGCGCTCGCACGCGCGCGAGCGTGCGCGCACACACACACACACACACACACACACACACACACACACACACACACACACACACACACACACACACACACACACGCAGAGAGAGAGAGAGAGAGAGAGAGAGAGAGAGAGAGAGAGAGAGAGAGAGAGAGAGCGAGAGGGATTCATTCACTCTCTCACCCTCATACTTACACACAAACACACACACATGCATACATAATGCTCATATACGTAAATGTATATATACGTACAAACACACATGCACTCACGCGAACGCACACACACACACATCATACATGTATACATACATATATGCAATACACAGGGGGGCTCTCTATCTCATCTCTCTCTCTCTCTCTCTCTCTCTCTCTCTCTCTCTCTCTCACGCATGCCCGTACTTACGCACGCACGTACACACACAAAACACACACGTGCATACTCACACACACACACACACGCATGCCCGTACACACGCACGCACGCACACACACAAACACGCACGCACGCACGTGCATGCGCGCGCACGCATACACACACACACACACACACACACACACACACACACACACACACACACACACACACACACACCGCACTCGATAGACCATATTTCATCCTACATGTCTGGTGCACACGTCAAGACCACACAAACAGATGCTTGTCATCACCAATCAGAGATTGACGGGGGGGGAGAAAGGAAAACGAAAGAAGGAGAGAAAGGGAGAGAAGAAAACTGGAAGTAAACGAGAAAGAAAGCGAAAAAGACGAGAATGGATGACTGAATGTCACGTTGATTACCACAGAGGCTACAACAAGGCTGGGGTGAATGATTGATGACCGAATGAAAGGGTGAATAGACGGATAAACTGAATGGCTGAATGAAGGCAAGGCAGAAAATGAATGCGTGCTAAAAAATGAAATAGGATTGTGGGAGAAATGGCAAAAAAGAAATGAACAAACAAAGTGAAGGGGATAAATGAACAAAGAAATAATTAAGAGGAGGAGGAGGAGATGGAGGAGGGAGGAGGAGGAGAAGAAGAAGATGAAGTTGATGATGATGAGGATGATGATGATGATGATGATGATGAAAAAGGAGGAAAAAGGAGGAGAAGAAGAGGAGGAGAAGGAGAAGAGGAGGCGAAAAACGAAACAAAACACCCTCCCCCCCACTTCCAGCCTCTCTTCCATACCCTCCCCCACCCTCCTCCCAAGAGGAAAAGAAACCCTCAACAACACGGATCAGAACATAATTATGGTTGTTCAGGACCGAGTGATGGTGAGGGAGAATTGGGAACAGAAACAGCTAAACGTATGAAGCACGTGGAATGCGCACGTGGATACATTACGTGTCACACACGTGTCTTCTTGCTGTCAAATAGCAAACTGGCAGAAATCAGTCGGTTTCGATTTTGGACGGGTTTGAATATGTATGACAGCAGAAGTAAAAAGAAAAAAAAATGCACTGGTCGTAATAAAACAAAAGCATTTGCATGAAGGACGTTTTTGTGCATGCTGCTCAAGCATTCTGAATAAATCCAGCCACTTGTGTTGCCATTTGTTATTTCCTGTCTGCACTTCAGAGCATTCAGTCATGTCCAAAAACAACAGTTGCAGGATTCCTCATCGCTCACTGCAAGTTGTATACCAGTCACTCATCATGCTTATGAGGGTCACCGTGGTTGATTCATCAAATGACATATGGATAGATCGGTTGATCGCTAGGCTGGTGGATTGGTTGGTGGACTGATTGAACCATCCGATCGATCGACTGACCACTTGACTGATTGATTGAATAGTTGATTGAGGGATTGGTTGATTCAGTGACTCGTGTTTGGTGAATAGATGGATGGCTTCTAAATGGTATACATTTGAATGAATTAATGAATAAAAGCAACACGAGTAAAGGATGAGAAAGAAGAAGAGGGAGGGGGAGAGAGGAAAAACACACACACACACACACACACACACACACACACACACACACACACACACACACACACACAGAGAGAGAGAGAGAGAGATTGAGAGAGAGAGAGAGAGAGAGGGGGGGGGGGGGGGGGTAAGGGGGCTGAAATCAGAGTCCGTGATGAACATCCAAGAGACAACGTGAAAAAAAAATGTTCATACAATGAAGCTATATTGAATACCGAGAGGCGACAGGATTGCAGAAATTAAATTAAAAAAGTAGTTGCTTCTACTGTAGATCGTCCTGAGTACACACTCCATAAAAAGGTCACAGAGAGAGAGAGAGAGAGAGAGAGAGAGAGAGAGAGAGATGCGACATCATGCGGGGTTTCTATTAATTTCATTAGAGTAAAATCCAGTGCTCACTTTGGATATTGCTTTGCCTGTCTGTATGTCTGTCTGTCCATCTGTCAGTCCGCCCGTCTGTCTGTCTGTCTGTCTGTCTGTCTGTCTGTCTCTCTCTCTCTCTCTCTCTCTCTCTCTCTCTCTCTCTCAATCAATCACATTTAATCAAATTTATTGAAAATTAGAAAATTGCACATTGCCTTTGTTGACTCCGTGAATCAAAACATGTTGTGGAGTGCCTTACATGAAAGTAGA
>JADBJO010006857.1:52500-62500 GCA_016801955.1 Conus betulinus
CCTTATCAACGTTTTGGTGCAGCCGGCATAAACACAAAATTCCACACACATAACTTTCGTCCAGCACACTCACGCAGAATGAGAAAGGGGAGGAAAATGATGACGGTTTTGAAAAAAAAAAAAAGTAAAGAGAGGAGAGAGAGAGAGAGAAGAGAGAGAAGAGAGAGAGAGAGAGAGAGAGAGAGAGAGAGAACGTTAAATTATTCAATCATGAAGCCCCTGGTCCCGAAAGAACGCGCGTGGAATAAAAGTTGTTATGTAACCCCATTATACACACTTAAAAAAATGTTTGCAACTACCTTCATTCCTTTCAAAAAGACAAGCGCTTTAGGAATAAACAATGACAACCTTACGAGTATGATCGGATTTTAGTTAAGCAAGGAGCATTAAAGTTTCAAGAGAGAGAGAGAGAGAAGAGAGCGAGAGAGAGAGAGAGAGAGAGAGAGAGAGAGAGAGAGAGATTACATATCACTTTACGATACACCATGACAACTTTGTGAGTATGTGTCGGATTTTAATAAAGCAAGGAGCATTAAAGTTTGAACAGAGAGGAGAGGGTAGGAGAGAGAGAGATAGAGAGGAGAGAGGAAGAGCGAAAGAGAGAGAGGAGCGAAGAGATTACAAGGCGCTTTTCGAATAAACAATTACAACTTTATGATTGAATCGGACTTTTCAGTAAAGGCAAGCGAGCATTAAAATGTCTCACAGAGTAGAGAGAGAGAGAGAGCGAGAGTGAGCAGAGCGAGGAGAGAGAGAGAGAGAGAGAACAGTCAAATTATTCAATTATGGAAGCGGCCGGGGGCTGTGTCCCGAAGAACGGCGTGGATAAAATTTTATTATGTAACACACTTACACATTTTTTTTTTTTTATACGTTTGCAATACATTCTTTCAATAGACAAGCGCTTTAGGATAACAATGACACCTTACGAGTATGGATCGATTTTAGTTAAGCAAGGAGCCCATTAAAGTTCAGAGAGAGAGAGAGAGAGAGAGAGAGAGAGAGAGAGAGAGAGAGAGAGATAGAGAGAGAGAAGAGATTACAAGCACTTTACGAATAGACAATGACAACTTTATGAGTATGATCGGATTTTAGTTTAGCAATGAGCATTAAAGTTCAGAGAGAGAGAGAGAGAGAGAGAGAGAGAGAGAGAGAGAGAGAGAGAGAGAGAGAGAGAGAGAGAGATATTACAAGCACTTTACTAATAAACAATGACAACTTTATGAGTATGATCGGATTTTGATAAAGCAAGGAGCATTAAAGTTTGAACAGAGAGAGAGAGAGAGAGAGAGAGAGAGATAGAGAGAGAGAGAGAGAGAGAGAGAGAGAGAGAACGTTAAAATTATTCAATTATGAAAGCCCCTGGTCCCGAAGAAACGGGCGTGGATAAAATTTATTTATGTAACACACATTACACATTTTTTTTTTATACGTTTTGCAATACATTCTTTCAATAGGACAAGCGCTTTAGGAATAAACAATGACAACCCTTACGAGTATGATCGATTTTAGTTAAGCAAGGAGCATTAAAGTTCAGAGAGAGAGAGAGAGAGAGAGAGAGAGAGAGAGAGAGAGAGAGAGAAGAGAGAGAGATATTACACTTTTGCACTTTACGAATAGACAATGACAACTTTCTTATTATGCGTATCTTATCGGATTTTAGTTTCGGCAATGGCATATCATTAAAGTTCAGAGAGAGAGAGAGAGAGAGAGAGAGAGAGAGATAGAGAGAGAGAGAGAGAGAGAGAGAGAGATTACAAGCACTTTACGAATAAGACATGACAATCTATGAGTATGATCTCGGATTTTAGTTAAGCAAGGACGCATTAAAGTTTGAACAGAGAGAGAAGCAGAGGAGAGAGAGAGAGAGAGAGAGGAGAGAAGAGAGAGAGAGAGAGAGAGAGATTACAAGCACTTTTACTAATAAACAATGACAACTTTATGAGTATGAGTCGGATCGTTTTGATAAAGCAAGGAGCATTAAAGTTTGAACAGAGAGAGAGAGAGAGAGAGAGAGAGAGAGAGAGAGAGAGACTTTGATATTTTATTGTCATTACCAATGAGGTCTTTTGACAAGGGGGGAGAGGTAACAGAACAAAACATTTCCCTCTTCCTTTCCTGCAAACAAATACAAATACACTTTCATTCCTAGTGTGTATCAAATCCGAAGTTAACAAAAACAATAAATTCGTAACCTTTCGTTATGTCCTCACCTCACGCACAGGAGTAATGCAGTAAAGTTAAAAACAAACAAACAAACAGACAAAAAAAAAACAACAAAAACCCCCGGATAAAAAATAATGATGTAACACACAAGACACACTCTTTTAAACGTATCAATTCATTCGTTCAGTAAAGACAAGCGCTTTAGGGATAAGCAATGACAACTTTATGAGTATGATAGAATTTCTCTCATCAAGCAAGGAGCATTAGAAGTTCGAACACAGAGAGCGAGAGAGAGAGATCTTTGAGAGAGAGAGAGAGAGAGGAGAGAGAGAGAGAGAGAGAGAGAGAGAGAATGTGTCGGCAAATGGGCGGGGTTGAAGGTGAAAGGTGTGTGTGTGTGTGTGTGTGTGTGTGTGTGTGTGTGTGTGTGTGTGTGTGACAGAAGTGTTGCTGGATAGCAACCGGTGTGGATGGGATGCACGCACAGATATACAAAGGGTAGAGGGAGATGAGGCGAAGGGGAGGGAAAAAAGGGAAGTATATCAACCTAAGAGAGAAGAGGCCCTGACATCACAGTAATTGAATGAGGATGAGCGCAAAAGGAAGAGCAGCGGATGATAAATCATTGAATTAAACAAACTCCGTCCCCAAGACGTTATTAGATGGCTGCACTACATCACAGTTTTTCAAACCAATTCGTTGGAAATGGAAGGAAGCGGATGGGAGGAAGTAGAGAGGGAGGGAAAGGGAAGACGAGAGGCAGGGCGAGGGAATGGAGGGATTGGGTAAGTGGGGGGGGGGGGGGGGGGGGGGGGGGGGGGGGGGGGGGGGGGAACGCGGTGGGGGGGGGGAGGGGGGGGGGGGGGGGGGGGGGGGGGGGGGGGGGGGGGGGGGGGGGGCGAGGGAACGCGGGGTGGGGGCAGGGGGAAGGGGGGCAGTTGGGGAGTGGGAACAGCTGGAAACGTGAGTGGGTGAGTGGCGTAGTGGTTTCAAGCTCCAGTCATCACATGCAGTAATTACTTCGCCAGGAGATTGGTCTCCACTAGGTCCTTTGGCTGATGATTAGTGGCTTGTCTGTCTGTCTGTCTGTCTATCTGTGTGTCAGAAAGATAGTTTTACACAACAAACCTTTTTCGAAAGAAACCTGGTGAAAAGACGGAATTTGACCCAAGGACGGACCCATTAAGCTTTCGTGCAGATCCGGCAGATTGAAAGGGCGGATCCAGGATCCGTTCTCCCTCGGCAGAGGCGTGCGCTCTCCCCGAGTTCTCTCCTTGCTTCAGTGTCAGTTTCATCAAGGAGATGTTACTTTTCCATATACGCTATACCACACCTGCTAAGTGTCGAGACCACACTGCAAACGCACCTAGCTAAATCGTGTAAACCGTGTGCAGATGCTCCAACCACTGTTGAGGTCAGTGTCATGGAAACGCCTGCATCTGGGAATAGCGATTGTCAGGTATGGTGGGGCCTGATATAAGATGCGAGACAATCTAAGGTCATGATAGGAATCTCGCATTGGGGAGGGTTGTTTTTGTTCGTTTGTTTTTAGTTCCCTGCGCTCAGCCCAGCCTTTTGGGATGAGACGATACACTGAGAGGGTCTCGTGATTAGCGAGCATTTAGAGCACGTCAAACAACCCTACGATCACAGGACCCTGGTGATGCTCTGTGGAAAATCTACTTTGGTCAGTCTACAAATCACATGCAGATACATGCAATAGTAAATAACAAACAAGGGAGGTAAACTTTTGTTCCCATTATGAAAAACAATACACGTCCATAACAAAAAATAGTAAGTCGGGTGTGGCATACGATTTGATGTGAGCGGCCCCGACTGTCTTGCGGAGAAAATGTGGCCTTATGTATGTATGTATGTAGTATGTATGTAATGTATGTATGCATGCATGCATGCATGCATGCATGCATGCATGCATGCATGCCATGTATGTAATGTATGTATGTATGTATGTATGTATTCATTTATGTATTTTTAAATCTGTATTTATTTTGTTTATTTATCATATTCATATATTTCTTTTTATATATTTACTGATTGATTTATTTACAGGCTCGGCGATGCAGTGTAACCTTAACCCTTTTGTCAAATGTTCTGACTGATTTGCTGACCTGATATCGTACTGACGCTTTCCTTTGTACTCGATGGAAAGACGGATGTAGTAAAATGCACACATGCGCGGAAATGACAAACCGCGTATTCAAGTGACAGGCTTTCATTTGTAAGCCCCTAGAAGGGACAGGAGGCAGCCAGTCATTGAGATCAATCACGTTTGAGTTTTATGTCCAGAAACTCCCCAAGTAAATGACAGATGGATCCGATTAGAAAGACAGACAGCCCCCCCCCAGATCCCCCCCCCCCCCCCCCCCCCCCCCCCCCCCAAGAAGAGCACAACACTTCCAGGGTGTCTAAATAATAACCGTTTTGGTCTTTTACCTTCTCACTAACTCACTAACTCATCCCCCCCCCCCCTCCCCCCGGTGTGCAGAACAAATCAAATTACAGTTAGGCTTACACAGCTCTTACTGGTGTCATTGCTTGATTGGAAACAAATCAGAGAAACGAAGTGATCATCCTGAAAGAACGACACTTCTTGAATCACTGAAAAAGAACTTCAAAATTTTTAGCACAAAAAACTGCTACAACTAAAAGAAAAAAAAAATCATTCCGCGCCCTTCCCTCCACCTTCCCTCTCCCTTCTCAACACCTGTGAATTGAGTCCAGTTAAACTACGTAACGTTCTCTCCAGAACAAAATAAAACGGCGCGGATATTGATAACTTGTTTCCAACATTAACACGGAACAGTAGAATTCGAATTTTATTTTATTTAAAAAAAAAGATTCTGAAGCAGAGTAAAGTTACTCTACGTATTGTCATAATACATTCCCGTATAAATTCTACTTTGTGCACGCATTCACCTATGACTGTTTTTTTAGCCTTCATCGAATGAATACTATAGGGAAACCGATGGACAGAAGTGTGTGCATCTGGAAATGATAAAAGCTAATTTGATATGAATAAATTTTTCCTTGAAAATGAGCAAGGAACAGGTCTTTTTGTCGGCGAACACCCAGAATGCGATGGGTGAAAGGTGCCCCCCCCCCCCCCCCCCCCCCCCCCCCCCCACATCCTTCTTTCAAATGAGAACTATGTTCAGCTCAGACAGCAACTCAATCACGCGGCAGTCCTTCCTTCGCTTCCCTCCTCCATTTTGTCTTCATAAACAAGAAGACGTCTGCCCTCCAGGTCCTTCGCTGTTCCCTAAAACGCACAGCATATTGTTTACGCAAAGTAAATCTCGTTGTGTTTTGTCAGGGAAAATGTTGTGTGTGTGCGTGTGTGTGTGTGGTGTGATTCTTTGTGGTGTGGGAGAGAGCGAGAGATAGAGAGAGAGAGAGAGAAGAATGATCTATTTAACGAGTATAAGAGGAGGAGAGAGAGACAAATAAAGAGAGAGAGAGAGAGAGAGAGAGAGAACGTTTGCTAAAACCCTCTATTTTACGATGAGGATAAGAGAGAGGAGAGAGGGGAGAGAGAGAGAGAGAGGAGAGAGAGAGAGAGAGAAGATACCCAGATAAAGAGAGCATCCTCTATTTACGAGGAGGAGAAGAAGATAGAGAGAGAGGAGAGAGAGAGAAGAGAGAGAGAAGAGAGAGAGAGGAGAGAGAGAAGATAAGATGAAGATAAAATCCTATGAAGATCCTCTCCTATTTACGACGGATAAGAGAGAGAGCGAGAGGAGAGAGAGAGAGAGAGAGATTTGGAGAGAGAGAGAGAGAAGAGAGAGAGGTAGAGACTACTCCTCTGTGACTCGTGACCTTTGATGTGAGGCCATCAGCTATTCACTTGAGTACGCAACAAGAAGCAATTCAATTTTTATATAATTTGAACAAAATTTACCATGTCTGCAACAAAACATTCTCTTCCATGACAGTATGTAGATGCAGAGAGAGAGAGAGAGAGGAGGAGAGAGAGAGAGATCGAGAGAGAGAGAGGGAGAGAGAGAGAGAGAGAGCTCAAAGCGTTTCTGCACAGAGCTGCGGTCTGGTCTTGGTTTTCTTAACATCTTGTCTCACGCTCAGTATATTTCAATTTTTCTTGTCAATGAAATATCACATTTCTATTACCTACTGTCCTTTTTCCTCTTGATGTAGCCTTCAACGGCAATCTATCACTTAATTGTAACATTTGCTGAACTGTCAATTCAGACTAATTTTTTTCGCGTTTAAAGTTAACTTAAAAATGAAAATTGTCATGAAATAGTCTACAAGATGGTATGGTATGGCGTTCCATTTTCTGTCATCTCGGACCAGATGTATTCTAAATGATGTTTTTTTCAGTTGTTTTTGTTGCCAAAAATGTTCCATGTTTCTGTAATTTATTGTAAAATAAAAGGTAGCTGTCTGATTTGTGATCACAAAGTAATTCTTTTGACATTGGAAACAAAACTGATGCAGTTATGAATGCCCTTAAATGGGCAGATTACACACACACCACCACACACACACACACACCACACACACACACACAAAACTAATTTCAGTGCGAAGGTGCATTCTCAACATGCAAGATAAAACTTACGTAAATCAAAATAGGGGAAGTAATTATTAGAGATCATCCATACTACTCCACACTATTCGAAACCAGGCTTGGATACAAGCCCTGTTTAAATTATCTCCCTTAGTGTTAGACAACAGTCGCTTGCAAACCTCACCCGCATTCCAGCCTGCAAGTCTGGTGAGCTTAGACAGTGATTGCGGCCGGGCGGGTTGGGATTCCATTGCGTCAGGTGCAGGACCCTCTGCACTGTTTGGAGTCGACAGTCGTAAGCCTTGACTGATCCATTTTATGGGTCTGCTACCTGAGCGTCGGAAAGCCTCATCATTGCCACGGCATGTCTGGGACATCACCGTCGTGGTCGCCTCATGTTCGCAGCATGTGTGTGTGTGTGTGTGTGTGGTGTGTGTGTGTGTGTGTGTGTGTGTGTGTGTGTGTGTGTGTGTGTGTGTGCGTGTGTGTGTCTGTGTGTGTGTGTGTGTGTGTGTGTGTGTGTGTGTGAGTCCCACCGTCTTTCTTTCATGGCTGGTATAAGTATTGACAGTACTGGTTGTTGTTGGTTTCGTACCCTGGCTAACAGACTCCAGGGATCATCCGAACAGCTAAAGGTACTTGAACCCTATGGTACAAATGCATCAGCTAGGGATGAGAACATTACTTGTGTGACCGTTTTGATTACCCCGCCAGGTGGGCAGCCACACTCCGACTTCGGGGATTTGGGAGACTGATAATGTAATGCTAGGAGCTAGTCAGAACTGAAGACAATCCGCGCATAACTATACATAGCATAACAACATTTTGATGTAGCCTTGGTGTTTAGCCTATGTCAATGGGCCTGACATAGCTTAAGTCAAGACGGAGTATTGGTTGAAGTCAAGTCTTTTTTTTTTTTTTTTTTTTTTTTTGCATTCGCTCCCTCCTTTTCCAGAGCATGAATTAAAAAAAGGACTTTTTTGTTAAAGGCTAAGTTCTATTTGATTTAACTTACAAAGATTTCTTCATCCTTTTTGTACGGCAGGGAGTTTTATGGTTTAGAATAAGTAAAACCATAATGGAAAACAAGGCTGAAAAACAGGCAGCTAGTGTGTAACAGATAGGCTAACGACCTTGTTGTCAGAGTAAAGCACTCAAACAGTTCAAGGAGCGCAGATTTGTTGATTTATGGACGAAATGCCGGTGAGAAGGGAGAAAGGGGGGGGGGGGGGGGGGGGGGGGGGGGGGGGGGGGGGGAGGTAAAAATAAACCGAGGAAACTAAAAAAAAAAAAAAAAGCAAGACAAGTCATTGTTTATGACGCAGTCTGCCAGGATACAGAAGAAGACAGTAAAAAGAAAAACACAGGGGGGAAAACAACAACAAAAAACACACAAAAAGCGACTGTAAAGCAATAGAAGAAAAGAAAAAAAAGGACAAAAAGAGAAAATAACCACACACCCAGACAATCAACAACGGAAAAATAACAAACTAGAATCACAACAACTACAACAGTAACAGTAAAACAACGAAAAAAACATACGCCAGAAAACATACGCCATCCCTGTCCACGCCACCCCCCCCCCCCTCTCCCCTGAAAATACAGGAGAAAACCACAACAACACAAACTAGAACATAGGTCTGAAGGCGTGTGGAGGTAAGGGGAGGTATTGCCTAAAAAGAACACAACAAAAGAAGAGCGGAAAAAAAAACAACGGATAAAAAAAGAATGACAGCAAGAGACAGAGAGAGAGGGGCGGGGGGGGAGAGAGAGAGGGAGAGAGGAGAGAGAGAGAGAGAGAGAGCGAGACAGAGGAGAGAGAGAGAGAGAGAGAGAGAGAGAGAGAGAGAGAGAGAGAGATAGAGAGACGACAAAATGAAGCAACCAAAGACATACGAAAAAAAAAAAAAAACCGAACGACAAAACCATCACCACCACCACCACCACCACCACCAACATCAACAACAACAACAAAGGGGTGGAAGAGGAGGATTCAATGAAGAACGGAAAGAGGGAAAACCGGGGGGAAAGATAGCAAAACAAAGTCAACAGCTACACACTTCTCGCATTTAGCACCGATCCGCACGGAATGTCAAGATCCAGAGAAAGAGTCGAGTAGCGCTATGTGAATCATACTTCAACCGAGCGCAAATTACCGTCACAGTCGCGCACGCGCAGGCATGCGTGCGCGGGAGGAAATTCAACTAATTGGCACGCGGCCGCGCTAATTGCGTAATGGCGACTCCTTCTCATTAGGGTGCGTCCTACATTAGCGAGCAGCTTAGGGTCTCGGGGGTCGTCTCGGAATAACAAACAGAGCGAGAAGTTCCGTCTTCAAGCTCGTCGGGTTTCACGTGCAATTATAGAGGCTGGTCTGTCGTGTGTGTAATTTGCTCCGCGGTTTATTTGGAAACGATTTGGTCGTTTGGGTTTCCATAATTGTTTCGAGCGCGTGTGATCGGTCAGGTGTGTGACTTTGTGTGATGTGACTTGGAAATGGAGGGGATTATAGCGTTACCGCCCCTTTCCACTTTCCCTGATGGAGGCAGGGAGGGAGGGAGGAGGGAGAGAGAGAGAGAGAGAGAGAGCGAGGAGGGAGCGGAGAGAGAGAGGAGAGAGGAGAGGAGTGAGACCCGAGAGAGAGAGGAGAGGGAGAGAGATGAGAGAGAGAGAGGACGAGAGAGGGGAGAGAGAGAGAGAGGATGAGGGAGAGAGAGAGAGAGGAGAGAGCGAGAGAGCGGAGAGAGGACAGAACAGAGAGAGACAGACGAGAGAGAGAGAGAAAATGAGAGACACACAGGACACACACACGAGAGAGAGAGAGCGAGAGAGAAGAGAGGAGAGAGAGAGAGAGAGAGGAGAGAGAGAGAGAGGAGAGAAGAGAGAGAGAGAGAGATGAGAGAGAGGAGCTGACACCTACACACTCACAGAGAGAGAGAGAGAGGAGCCGAGAGGGAGAGAGAGAGAGAGGGAGATGAGCACATACACTCAGACACACACACACCACACACACCACACTCTCTCACACACACACGAGAGAGAGAGAGAGAGAGAGAGAGAGAGAGAGAGGAGATGAGAGATGAGAGAGAGAGAGGAGAGGAAGAGGAGAGAGAGGAGAGAGAGATGGATGTAGTGAAGATCATTGACACTACTTTAGTTTCTTCCGATGAAAATCATTCACACAACAAAACTATACAGGTGTGCCAAATGAACCCCAGTCTCCGAACGTACAGAGACTTGGTGGAACATTCACCAACAAGATGATACAGAATTGAAAATGAAATG
>JADBJO010006857.1:67500-72500 GCA_016801955.1 Conus betulinus
AAGACTGAGACCACACAGTCGAGTTTCATCCACTTAATGGATGCGTCTCTGACAGAGTTGCTCAAATTTCCTGACCAACACTGCAGGTGTCTGTATCTGTCGGGCACGGTTGATGGCGGGATATATTATGACAGCAAGCATAGAATAGAGACCTGCCATGCAGTTTCAGACCGGAATGGAAATCCGTAATATCATCTTTATTATCCTCATTCCCATCGATCAGCATTTAGAAAAAAAACAAACAAATTAACAAACAACAACAACAATAAAACCCCATCAAATTCTGTGACCCTTCATGCCCTGTTCTCATGGTTACCTCAGTTTCGAAATCATCTCCACGGCCGTGATTTGATTCCGTCGGGGTGACCGGTATCGGCAAATTCATGGGAGCTGTCGTTGGACGGACCAGGTGGCGCCTTTCTAGGGAGAAAGCTCACTCATCCTGGTTCCGCGACCGAGCAATTATCGTCGTCAGTAGGGGGCTTAGTAGGTGGTGACCTGCGTAATGCTGGATAAGAACAGGCGCCACTGAACACCACCGAAAGTGACTGGGCAACAGTGCAGTGTCTTCTCCGGCGGGTTGCCTCTTGACGAATTGACATTGACTGCTCCGTGTGGATTGCCGGTGCCGGGGCTGTGGCGGGTTGGGCCTGGCTGTGGCTGTGGACAGGGGGAACGGAGTGAGCGGCGTGGGTGCAGTGGCACTGAGGTGACACAGAAGATGGGACAAAAAAAAATGACTATAGGAAGTGGTATTGACATGTCTTCCTGGCGACAGCAGTGTGACTCTCACACAGAGAAATCTGTAGTAACAATGAATTGACACAATGGAATACAGTCGTGTCGAACGTTTACTCAACACATGCTGTGGACTCGTGATGTACGTTTTTATTAATAATATCTATTTTAATTGAAAACGTGCGATGTTTCTTTTTTCTTTTTTTCTTTTTTTTTTTTTTTTAGGCTTGCTGCCTTTGTTTCGCATTTTCAATTCCCGACAGGTGAGGTGAGGTGAGGGAGGGGGGGGGGGGGGGGGGGGGCTAGGGGGGGCGAGGGGGGGGGGGGGGGGGGAGAAGTTGGTTAGGGTCAGGAATGGAAAAAAAGTTCAGAAAAAGTTCAGAGGAGGAGGGGTGTGGGGGAACACCAATGAAAAGTCTGTTCGTCAAGTAGTCAGATTAATGTAGGACAAAAAGTAAGGTTCACAAAATAAACGCACACGTCGTATATGACTCTCCGGGTCCATTTAAGTGGAGAAATGTATGGCATACAAAGGGGGTCTGAACAGCTTTGCACCAGAACACTGAGTTCGCAGTCACACGTTGCGATCCCAATCTACTGAGCTGACAGACTCCTCTCCCTCCCTCCCTCCCTCTCTCTCTCTCTCTCTCTCTCTCTCTCTCTCTCTCTCTCTCTCTCACAACACACACACACACACACACACACACACACACACACACACACACACCGCCCCCAATCTCCTTTCTCCAGGAACGGTTTTTGCCCGTCTGTCATGACATTTTGGTGGGAGTGGGCATTGACAACGAAGAACCCCCAAAACAAACAAACAACAACAAAACAAAAACAAACAAACAACGAACGAACCCCAAACCGAAAACAAACAAAAACACACACACACACACACACACACACACACACACACACACACACACACACACACACACAAGAGAGAGAGAGAGAGAGAGAGAGAGAGAGAGAGAGAGAGAGAGAGAGAGAGAGAGAGAGAGAGAGAGAATGGAGAAGAGTTACAATTGAGTTTTATGTTTACATGTGTCTCAGTGACTCGTGGAACGTCTAAAGCGATGAGATCTGTCTGAGAACTTGTTCAGTTAGGTGTTTTTTTTTGTCCGTAGATGAGCAGAGGATAGGCTACAATTCTTGTAATAATGTAGACGGCGAATGCCGGTTCACTGCTCTATTAGAAATAGCCATACGGACCACACACACACACACACACACACAC
This sequence comes from Conus betulinus, assembly GCA_016801955.1. Taxonomy (NCBI): domain Eukaryota; kingdom Metazoa; phylum Mollusca; class Gastropoda; order Neogastropoda; family Conidae; genus Conus; species Conus betulinus. The sequence goes on from JADBJO010006857.1 coordinate 69,482, forward strand.
ACACACACACAACTATTATTTTAAGTAGTCATACCGATCGAACACACACACACACACACACACACACACACACACACACACACACACACACACACACACACACCAAACTTGCATACACTTGATAATATTTAAAACTTTCAAACTTTTTGCACGAAAATGATGCCTAACATTCCTACGTAAACATTACGAACATTCAATAAATTTTCTTCCAACGCCGAAACTGATCTTGCAGACGCCAACATTAATAATAGGTGATCAATATTTTTTTTGTCTTTTTTTTTTCTGTTAAAGAATCATCAGTTTCTGTTTTTCAAACATCCAAAAACAGAATGGATTTCTCGATTTCTTCCCATATCACATTCCCTATAAATCCCATTTTGTGCTCGCGTTCGCTTTAGGCAGTTCAGGTCTCGGCGTATGAGTACCATGACTAAACTAGTACTTGGTAGCTGACATAAATAATTGTCACGAAGATGAGTACTTAACAGGCCAATTTAAGGGTGAATACCCGGGGGGCGGGGGGGGGGGGGGGGGGTTAAAATATCCGCACCATCTTTCTTTACAAACGGGGAATAATTTTCCGCTCAGACAGCAAGTCACTCACTCAACCACCCGTACTTCCTCTCCCTCCACCATTTTTTGGCTTTAGGTAAACAGAAAGACAGTTCCACTTCAGTCCTCCTATCCGCAGTTCTCTAGAAAATGTTCATAAAACACAATCTTGCTGCGTCTGTCTCTGTCTGTCTTGAAAGGTTTATAGGAGGTAGGAGGCTGGAGAGGGAGGGGGGCAAGGGAAGGGGAAGGCATTGAAGCAGGAGGGGAGAAAAGTAGGACGCGAGAGGCAAAGTGGAGGGCTGGAAGAGCCAGATGATGGACTGTCAGTAGTACACGTGTTACCCGTGTCTTCTATCTGCTAAAGAGGGGATACTATCAGCGACGTCTGTTGGTTGGTTCGTTTCTTCATCTGTCAGAAATATTATGCAAAAGTTCATGTCACCGATTTGAAGGGCTTTTGATGGGAAGATGTGAGGTGGCCCCCAAAGCGAATCTGCTGAGTTTCAACGTGATCTGGATCGATCGATAGCGAATCTAGGATCCGTCGGCAGGAGTAGGAACAACTACTGAACCAGTTTTTTTTTTTTTTTTTTTTTTTTTTTTCTGTCCCAGCCTCTGCGCCACCTCAGAGGCAGTGCACTCACGCCGCTCATTACCTACTAAGCCCCCTACTAACGACAATAATTGCTTAGTCGCGGAGCCGGCGCGACTGAGCTCTCCCTCCGGAGGGCGCCACCACGTCCGTCCAACGACAGCCCCCATGAACTCGCCGATACCGGTGACCCCGACGGAACCAAACCAAGGCCACAGACGTGGGAGAGGACATCGAAATTGAGGTCACCATGAGAGCAGGGCATGAAGGCCACAGAATTTGAGACTTTTTTTTTTATGCTGATCGATGAGAATGAGGATGATAAGATGATGCTACGGATTTTCATTTTTCGGTCTGAGACTACATGACAGGGCTGTACTCTACGCTTCCTTTCATAATATATCCCGGCGTCAACCAGGCCCGAGAGATACAGACACTGCAGTGTTGGTCAGGAAATTTGAGCAACACTCTCAGAAACGCATCCATTAAGTGGATGAAACTCGACTGTGTGGTCCCAGTCTTCCCAACTGAGTCCGCAGCAACTCAAACTCTGGGTAGGAGCCGGTCGGGGCAGAAAAAACCCACATGCATGCATGCATACATAGATGCATGTACAAGAATTATCGGTCTTTTCAAACAGCTGAGAACATTCCAGCCTTCAGAGTCTTTGCTGTGTCTGTGCTGTGGCTTTGCTGTGGATTTGCTGTGGCTTTGCTGTGGCTCCAAGCCGTGGCTTTGCTGTGGCTTTGCTGTGGCTTTGTTGTGGTTCCAGACCCAACCAATGATGGTCGTAGGTATGAAAACGGCATAACAAGTAAAGGAAACTAGTGGGGCACGTTTACATCAGAATGTTGCAGGATGTAGATCTGATTAGCATCTACAGCTGTTTACAGCATGTGGTCTTTATAAAGTTTACAGCTGAGGGAACAACGAACGAAAAGTTTTAGGATGCTCGTTTTACAAAATAAAACCAGAAGTCTGCAGTCTGCTTGTCTGTTTGTCGGCACAATGACGTGGAAACAGTCCGGTGATACTGATCACATCACTCAATGCTGTCTGTGGGATCACCATCAAACAGTGATATCGTGGAGAATGAGAACTGATGTCAGTCTGTCCACCAGTCCGTTTTGGTGCATGGAAAACACTATTGGCCTAAACTTTGAACAGGTTTCCTTTCTAATTTCCAGCCGTAACAGACAAGGGCGACGTTGTTTATGTCGAGGATAAAATGGATGATGGACAGAAAGAACCCGGATCAAAGACAAGCTTGTTCCAATTTGTTTTTTTGTCTCCGTCACTTTCATTTGGATACATCAACATTTACGTGCCAGGCTGCACAGTTCGGTCAGTTCTGTAAACTTCCTCGTGATTTGCTAGTTAACAGGTTCTTTCTTCACCTGTTCAGTTGTTCAAGATTTGGAAATGCATCATTGAACGACACGATAAACGCGCGTGCTCAAGAGTTTGTACCACCTCAGGGAAGTCATTTTCTTCTTGTGTTTTGGGATAGTTTGATTGATTTTATGGAATTGAATTAAAAGCAGATGAAAACAAGTGCAAGTAAATCGTCATTGCGACAATGGCGTGGAAACGGAAGTTAGATATAAAGGCAGAGCAGAGGGCCAGACTTGTGGGAGGGCAGTGTGAGAGAGAGCATGGCGGCTTTCATAAGATTTTCTTCCTACGCCAATGTTAATCATGCGGGCGTCACCACTGATGATAATGTGATCAATATGTTTGAAGAACTGTCAGTTTATCATTTTCGAAGATTTAAAAACAGAATGGAATTCTCGGGCAGTTGCCATATCACTTTATCTGTGAATCCTATTTCATGCTGCTGTTCACTTCTGACTGTTTAAATTTCCGGTGTAT
>JADBJO010006857.1:77500-80000 GCA_016801955.1 Conus betulinus
TGCTGATCGCTGACGCGTCATTCTTGTGTGTGGACCGTGACTGGCTGATTGACCTATCGTGTGGGCTGGTTGGTTTGAATGCCTGACTTGTCTGACCAATCGCTGAGCGTTAGACTGACTGGTTGACCAGTTTGAAAGATCGATTGCGTCAATTGATCGGTGTACTGATTGTGACTGGTTGATTGATTGATAGGTGGATTGATTGGTTAATACATTGACTGATCTTTTGACTTTTGGATTTTGGATGGATGGGTGAATAATTAATCAATAAAGCAATCATGCACAAATAGATAGACATGTATACACAGATAAATACAAATAAATACATAATTACATACATACATACATACACACATAGAGAGACAGACAGACAAACAGACAGATAGCTCGATAGATAGATAGATGGATGGATGGTTGCATAGATAGATAGACAGACAGATAGACAGACGAATGGTTGGAGGGGTGGATGGATGGCTGGTAGATAGATAGACAGATAGCTAGCTAGATAGACAGGCAGACAGACAGACAGGCAGATAGATACATGCAGTTCAAGTTTTAAAGGAGAGGGGTCGTCAGGCAGGTCAGGTACGTGTGTGAGGGAGGTGGGCCTGGGAATGGGAGGGGGGGGGGTGAAGGGGGGGGGGGGGGGGGGGAGGGGAAGAATGTGTGTGAGGAGGGAAAAGGTGGCAGAGTGAGAGGCCTCTGGCAAACGTTGAAGCAGGAAAATCAAAAAACGAGGGGGAAAAAACCCTGATAAAAATGTAGCTAATCAAACACGGACAAGGGACGCATTTGCAGAAGCAAAGAAAGAAACGAATCGAGTCCTGAAAGCCTGAAAAGATTCTTATTACACGGAGACAAAGGTACATGAGAGAGAGAGAGAGAGAGAGAGAGAGAGAGAGAGAGAGAGAGAGAGAGAGAGAGAGAGAGAGAGATTGACGGACAGTCTTCGGACAGTCTTCATGCATGATGGCTTCCAACAGTTTCGTCAGAACAATGACTGATAACTAGTTTCAGTTCAAAACGCTCTCTCTCTCTCTCTCTCTCTCTCTCTCTCTCTCTCTCTCTCTCACTCACACACACACACACACACACACACACACACACACACACACACACACACACAGATGGACAGTCTTCATTCACGAGGGCTTAGAACAGTTTAATCAGATCAATAACTGATGGACAGTTTCAATTCAAAAACAACGTTTGATTTACACGAATTCACACGTGCATGTGTGTGTGTGTGTGTGTGTGTGTGTGTGTGTGTGTGTGTGTGTGTGTGTGTGTGTGTGTGTGTGTGTGTGTGCGCGTGCGTGCGTGCGTGCGTGTGTGTGTGTGTGTGTGTGTGTGTGTGTACGCACGCGCGCGCGCACACACACGCAACACACACGCAGACACACACACACACACACACACACACACACACACACACACACACACACACACACTCACACCACAGACACACACACCACACACACACACACACTCACAGACTACCCCACGCTGTCTCTGTGTCTCAGCGGTAAACAGGGTCATTTACACGCACGCAATTGGACAAAGGCGAAAAGTTTCCTTCTCGGCTTGAGCAGATCAAAGAGCAGAAGCAATGACTCACGGAAACTGGAAATCCCTCTTCAACCCCTCTTGTCTCGCCCACGTTTTCGTGAAGCAAGTCCTCTCAAGTATTCAATCTAATTTTCAAACGCAGAAATGAACTTGAAAGAAGTTATTGACCTTTGAAGAGTTTCCTGGTGATACTTCTTTTTGAACCCACCTGAGAATCTTCATGAGCTGAATCTGCAGCTGAACTGCTCAAGATTCTTTCCACCTGGCTAATTTTTCAAAGATGTCTTCATTCAAAGTCGGTCACCTGCATGCTTAATAGACAGCCGAATAGGAGGTAACCGGTGTAAATCGTTGATGTCGTGTACCAATCACGATTGATTGTTGATAGTTCGACGAATCGTACATGCTAAAATATATGTAACAGAAAGAGACTGAGACAAAAACAGAAATGAACTGTAAACAACCTGGTCTCTGATTCAACATTTTTATCGTTAGAATCTGTTTGATCTTTGATAACATTCTTTGATCTTTGTGGCCTACATCAATCAGTAAACAGGAACCTCCGCTGATTTTTTTGCACAAAAAGATATGCATTCTGACAATTAGGTGGCTTGCGTGCCGTCAAAACGAATTGCTGAACACTAAACAACAGCTGAGGACCATCTCGTCTACATGAATTCTGTATCATTCTTCCTCAGGGATGTGGGTCTGCATTGATTTAGAATTCAGTCAAGTGATAAACTCAGTTAAGTGATACACGCGCGTACACACGCTCACTTTCTGACGAACGAACGAACCAGCTAGATAACTAACAGACTAGCTCACTCTTATCCCATCTCTCTCTCTCTCTCTGTCTCTGTGCCCGATACAGACAGAGACACAGATAGACAATCAGATAGACAGACAGACAGACAGATACATGCTCGCACGC
>JADBJO010006857.1:87500-90000 GCA_016801955.1 Conus betulinus
AGACAGACAGACAGACAACAGACAGACAGACAGACAAAAGGACACACACACACAAACACACACACACACACACACGCACACACATTATTATTCCCCATTCACCCACTCAAGCACATACTGTCAGTTAGGCAGAATCATCTACCACTGCAGATATGAAGGCTTATCACCCCCCCTATTTCTACAATCTGAGACATAAGAGCAAGCTTTGTTTATAATTCAATATTTCTTGCAGTCATTGCAACACCTAGCTGCTCTGTAAGTTGCTGGAATGGTGCTCGGTACTTATCCTTGGAATTTATTGTTTATTGTAATTTAGTCCCTTGCGGATTCATTCCAAGAACTGGCCCTCAGCACTTGTGTCTTAAGAGGTTATTTTTTATATTTTTTATATTTTCTACTTTCACAAGAAAATGTAGCTTGTTTTGCTCTTTCATGATTTTCTTTTGCTTCTTAGGTGGCACCTTTGTTAGTTTTTTTGAAAACTCAACAAACATACTACGGTATTGCACACCAGCCTTTTTCTGGTATTGCATTCTTCTTAAAACCGAAAAGGCAGAGGATTAATAATTATATATATGTATGTATGTGTGTGTACAAACACACACACACGTACGCACACGTGCGCTCGCGCACGCACACACACACACACACACATACACACACACACACACACACACACACACACACACAGAGAAGACTGTAGACATGAAACTTTCTTTGTTACTCCATGAAAGTTACAGGCTGCTAGAAACAACAGCATGGAAAAAATTTAGCAGACGTTCTGATGAAAAGACTAACACAAAATACAGCTACAGTTCCGTTGGAAATTGTATCAAGAAAGTTGTCAAATGCACCGATATATTATTCTAGACTTGTAACTTCCCTTTTTTTTCGCTCAAAAATTAACCCTTTAAAAACAAAATTTTCCAAAAATGTATATTGCTTGTGCGGTGCACAAATCAGAGTTAATCATATTTTATTCCATTGTAAAAGTGTAAGAGATTTTCTACCTGATTCAGTCACAGCAAAGAATGTTTCAGAAGAAAAACGTAGAAAATTTATTATATGGTACAAAGGTTTTTACTGCAAATTGCTGAATCCCTAATTCACACACCCCGATCAGTCATTCCTGTAGATTTCCTTTTTTTTCTTTTTTTCCCCCAGTGTAGATTAGTGATGAGGGACACATCCACCCACCCACGTTTCTGTATTTTACATTTTGTTTGTTATATGTATCTTTAACATTTTCTCTTTACTGTTAATGCAGTGTTCACAGTTTTCATTACCTCACACATTTACATTCTCACACTCTCGCGTACACTCACAGACAGAATGCACTCACTCACGCACTCTTTGGTCTAATATCACATATGGTGAAAAGACGTAAAAACAAAGAACGAACGAACGAACGAACACACACACACACACACACACACACACACACACACACACACACACACACACACACAGAGGGAAGGATGAAAAAAAGAAAACGAAAGGAAAAGCTAGGAGACTGCACAGCAGCGTGTTGCGGACATGTTGTGTTATTCAGAGTTAACAGAGGATGAAAAAGAGACCGCAGGCTTTGCCAAGATCCGGAGGAATTCCCTGTCTGCTGACTAAAGCACTCTCCCCACGCTCCGCAAGTCCCCTGGTGATTACATCACTCCACAAATCGCCGAGGATCTGCCTCCCAGATGGCGTGTGGGCGGACCTTTTCACAATGACTGAGCGAACGGCATGGCAGACTGAAGAACCGTTGTTGTTGGTTATGTGTTTGTTGACATGTTTGTGTTGCCTGTGGGCGGGTTGAAATGGCCTGTTTCCTGACTTAGTCTGCTCAGCGAAAAGCAGCGTGTTAGTTGGTTTGGCGGTGTAGGGAGCTGGGCAGAGTGGGATAAGTAGAGATGAAGAAAGATGTGTGTGTGTGTGTGTGTGTGTGTGTGTGTGTGTGTGTGTGTGTGTGTGTGTTGTTATCAATGTTCATGTTGTTGTCTTGACCAAGGAGGTGAAGTTTTCCCTTCCATCCATTGATTTGTTTCCCTGTTTGTTTATCTGTCAGCAGATTATGCAGAAAAAAACCCAAAAAAACAACAACAACAACGACGACAACAACAACAACAACAACAACCAACCATCAAACAAGCAACAACAACAAAAAAGCTCTGTTGAGTTTAATGTAGACACACCTTGTCTAAAATGGAAAATGACTGAAGGACAAATCCATTACATTTCAGTGTGTAGTTAAATCAGACGACAGACCTAGAATCGTTCAATAATAATGGTAAACAATATTATCAATATTATTGTTAGTAGCAGTAGTAGTAATTGCAGTAGCAGTAACTTGTAGGATTATTATCATTATTATCATCATTATTATCATCATCATTACCATTTTTATGGTTGTTATCATTGTTATTGTTATTTTATTATAATTATTATTGTTATTGTTGTTGTTGTCATCATCAACACCATTATCCTCATCCTCATCATACTAACA
>JADBJO010006857.1:95000-97500 GCA_016801955.1 Conus betulinus
TAGTAGGGTTGGAGTCTCCTCCGTGTGTTCGTGCATATGCGCGATTGCTGTTTGTGGCTGTATGAGATGTTTCTCGGTTCTGCTGGTGCTGTTGAGTGGCAATGGGGGGGTGGGGGGAGGGGGTGGAGGAAGTTGAGGAGGGTTGATAGAGCGCCCAGCCAGGTGAAGCTGGTTTACACAAAACTGATGATGACACATTGGAACTGAGGGAGAGAGGAAGGAAAGGAGGGGGAAGAGAGAGAGAGAGAGAGAGAGAGAGAGAGAGAGAGAGAGAGAGAGAGAGAGAGAGAGAGAGAGAGAGAGAGAGTGAGAGAGAGTGAGAGAGGGTGAGAGAGAGAGAGAGAGGGTGAGAGAGAGAGAGAGAGAGAGAGAGAGAGAGAGAGAGAGAGAGAGAGGGGAGAGAGAGAGAGAGAGGAGAGAAGGGAGAAGGGCAAGAAGAAGCAAGTTAGCATCCTTTTAAGTTTTTGCATCGTTCAAACTTTTTTCCCATAACAGCATTATACTACATACACCATTAGAGCAAATAATAGCTGTTCTGTACCTTGAGAGCTTTTCAGCTGCTGTCAGTTTAATTGCCAAGCCCACGTAAGGACCTCTTAAATAGTTCTAGATGGTCCCTATAAAACATTGCTAAACTACCTCCCAGCGTGATTCACTCAAGAAGGGTGGAGAAAGAATTTGGAAGGACCAAAGGAAAAGGACGAGAGAGAGAAGAGTGAGGCAGAGAGAGAGAGAGAGAGAGAGAAGAGAGAGGGGGAGGGAAGGGGGGGGGGGAGAAAAGAAAGTAAAAAAGAAGAGAGAGAGAGAGACAGAGACAGAGAAAGACAGAGAGAGTGAGTGAGAGATTTTATGTGCGTGTGCAGGTGCGTGCGCGCGCGCGGGCGCTCGCGCGTGTCTCTGTGTGTGTGTGTGTACGTGTGCGTGTGTGTGTGTGTGTGTGTGTGTGTGTGTGTGTGTGTGTGTGTGTGAGAGAGAGAGAGAGAGAGAGAGACAGACAGACAGACACAGACAGACAGAGAGAGAGAGAGAGAGAGACGGGGAGGGGGGGGAGGGTACCAGTCATCCGCAGCAAGCTGCAGGATATCGACTACTATCGATTCTCTCAGTGTAATAACGTGTAATCATAATGTATTCATATGTGGAGCTTCTGAGAGAGAGGAAACAGGAAAGTCGTCGAAACCCGAGACTGGACGAAAAGACAGAGGTGTAGCGCTGTATGAATACGCCCCAGCAATACCTCTTCCTGTGATTACATGTAGCTTAATTAAAACAGACGAACAAATGAACAGTTAAAACAGCATATCGCCACTGGGAGCAGTCTTGAAATCAGAAAAGAAACCTTGTCCTTTGTAACGAAAAACGCTCCTATCATCGATATGTGTGCGATTAGTTAGAAGAAGAGAAATTCGTTTCAATAGTTGAAGCAAGCAGATTAGGCAACAGCTTTTATCTGTTTTATTATAAGGAGTCAGAAAACTTGAGGTGGTTCACATTAGGGTAGGTATTCTTCCCTTTCATTTTCTTGATAGTTTTCCAATTTTTTTTTTCTTCTATGTTTATTCATTCCATTCGGAGGATGATATACTGATTGATACATATTTTTCGGACGTCTGTTTGAAGAGACCGCATCAATACAAGGGCAAAGAAAGTATAAAGAAAAGGGAAATGGAGAGACATATCTCGAGCATTTCCAAGTTACTTGACGTGAAGCTCCACAAAAAAGGAAAATGGGAATCGGGACGGAGCCGACTGGGAGTTGAGTGGATGGTGGAAGATGTTTTATCTGGAATTTCAATGGCGACGAAAGCGACTAAAACGTCACAAGCGCCATCATTTCTCACCCCACTCATCTTGTGAGTGAACAGTTGTGACAGCTGTCATACTGTATCGCCCTTTTCTGTCAGCCATTTGTTTGTGGGTTCCTCATAAAGGGAGGCAATGCTTGAGGCCACATGGCGCTTCCTGTCTGACTACTTCGGGCAGTTATGATGATAACGTCACCCTTAGAGTTAGCTGCATTATACCAAAAAAGATGGAGTGCCTTTGGTTGTACTTTGCAGAGGGCGTGCACAGAGCGCGTGTGATTGCTTAAACCTCCTTCCCCTTCAACCCTGACATCCCCTTCTGTGTCTGTCTGTCTGTCTGTCTGTTCTTTCTTTTTCTCCACCTCTTTTCTCTTTTCTGTCCCTGTCTCTGTCTCTGTTTCTCCCATGCTCTGTCTTTCTATGTCCCTCTGTCTTTTTGTCTGTCTGTTTGTTTGTCTATCTGTCTGCCTGTCTCTCATACAGATATAAACACACACATGCACACACACACACACACACACACACACACACACACACACACACACACACACACACACACACACACACACACACACACACACACACACGGGCGCGCGCGCGCACGCACACGTACGCACGCACGCACACACATGCGTACACACGCACGCACACGCACGCACACACACACACACACACACACACACACACACACACAC
>JADBJO010006857.1:105000-112500 GCA_016801955.1 Conus betulinus
CTCTAACACCAAGGTCCCCAAGTTTACATTCACCTTGATGCTAAATCAAGCCAAACCAATAGACATTAGGACAGAAGGATACATAACTGACTTTGACGAGATGGCCTTCAGCTTAGCTTCTAAAACAACAGATAGTGTACAACACACAAGCCATTGCAGTACGTGAACGCCTGTCATTTCATGCACCAATCACAGAAGGTCTCTATACCGGATCATGGAGGGAAATAGTTATGAAAGATTTCTGTGGAAGATGAAACGATTTTGCAGTCAAAGCTGTTGGATTAGAGACAACTGGTTCATCTGTTTTCGTGTCAGTCGATTAATTTCAGCTGGTGTCGGGATACATAATTCACAGAAACTACACAAATTTAATCTGATGGGTTCACGAAATCAGCGATAACACCAGTTCGCTTCTATTTAGCTCTCCATTAAACAGCCTAATGACATAGTTTCAACAATGATCACCTTGAGACATTGATCAGCTAGAAAGGAACCCGAGCAGCTCGACTTTATATTCAGCTGCATAAGATTATCGGGAGGAATCAGAAAAAGTATCGCCAGGGAAGTCTTCAAAGGCCAGTGGATTCTTTCAGATTCATTTCTACGCTCGGAAATTAGATTTAAGACTGAGAGGGATTAGTTCACGAGAACGTGGGTGAGACAAGAGGGATTGAAGAGGGATTTGCAGCTTCCGTGAGTTATTGCTTCTGCTCTTTGTTCAGGACGAGATGAACATGAACGCCTATTATCAAGGATGTACTGTGCGCGTGGGCGCGTGCATGCGTTTGTACGTATGTGGTGTGTGTGTGTGTGTGTGTGTGTGTGTGTGTGTGTGTGTGTGTGTGTGTGTGTGTGTGTGTGTGTCTTTTGTGGAGAGAGAGAGAGAGAGAGAGAGAGAGAGAGAGAGAGAGAGAGAGAGAGAGAGAGAGGATAACACTATATAGTCTGCCCTCTCTGTCTCCTTCATCTACATCTATTCTTGTACACATCAGTACGTATAAACACAAACATTTACAGACATACAGTCAGATTGACAGATAGACACACACGCGCGTGCGCGCGCGCGTACACACGGACGCACGCACGGACGCACGAACGCACACATACAGACACACATTTTACATACGGTTTCCATGCATGCATACATGCAATGCAGACGCCTCCAACGAACACGCCCTCATAAAGTAGCAAACGCATGCACAACAAATCGCCCATCTGCAGCAAAAACAAGAAGAAAAAAAGCACATATACACGCATGCAGCACACTGATACTAAAGGGGACTTATGTAGGCGCATTCACGTACGCATACATGCATGTACACCCACCCATCCATCCCCCCCCCCCACACACACACACACACGCACGCACGCACGCACGCACGCACGCACGCACGCACGCACGCGCACGCACGCACGCACGCACGCACGCACACACACACACACACACACACACACACACACACACACACACACATGAATGCATTCTTCCCTTCCTTCTCCACTCCTCCCCCCTCCTCCACCTCACTCATGGCTACTAAAAAACAACACCACAAAAACAAAGAACACAAAAAAGAGCCATAGCATTAACTGGCCTCTGACGTCCCTCTGTCAGTGTGGGGTCCAACAGACTCAGCCATGCGAGCTTCCAGCAGGGTCCCGTCTTCCGCCCTGTTCTATTCTATGATGAATTCCTCTCATTCCCTAGGCTTGATCACTGTGGGGATATAATGGATTTCTTTCCATGGTTTTATACTCTTTCCTCTTTTCCTTTTTTTTTCCATTTACCATATTTTATTTTTGAGATTTTGTGTTCGTCTTTCGTTTTAGTTCTTTCTCTCTGTTTTTCCTTCTTTCTTTCTTTCCATCATTCTTGTTGATAGTTTTTGTACTTTCATGCCCTTGTCCTCGTTCTGGTTTTGTTCGTATACATCGTCCTCCCCTGTAATTCCTAATGGTCCCGCTATATATATATATCTTTGTCTATTAATGTATCTGCGTATGCGTACGCGTGCGTTTCTCTCTCTCTCTCTATCTTTCTGTGTGTGTGTGTGTGTGTGTGTGGTGTGTGTGTGTGTGTGTGTGTGAGAGAGAGAGAGGAGAGAGAGAGAGAGAGAGAGAGAGAGAGAGAGAGAGAGAGAGAGAGAGAGAGAGAGAGAGGATGGATTTGTGGGTACGCGTGACTGCGTGTAAATCAAACTTGTTCAAAAATTGAAACCGGTCATCACAGTTGTTGTTCTGATGAAAATGGGCAAAGAAACAGACCGACTGGCGGACAGTCATGATTCATGAGTGCTTTCAACAGTCACTTTCTTCATCCGTCTGCTTTTCTCGGTATATGCCTCTCTCTGTCTCTCTCTGTCTCTGTCTGTTGTCTGTCTGTCTGTCTCTCTGTCTCTGTCTCTGTCTCTGTCTCTGTCTCTCTCTCTCTCTCTCTCTCTCTCTGTCTCTCTGTCTGTCTATCTCTCTCTCTCTCTCTCCCCTCTCTGTCTGTCTCTCTCTCCCTCTGTCTGTCTGTCTGTCTCCCTCTCTCTGTCCGTCTCTCTCTCTCTCTCTCTCTCTCTCTCTCTCTCTCTCTCTCTCTCTCTCTCTACTGTACCTTTGTCTCCGTCTAATAAGATTTTCTTTTTTATGCTTTGAGGAAGCTATTCCATGACATGTTTCTTTTACTTCTGCAAAATTGTTCCTATTCCGTGTGCAATTGGTTACATTGTGCGTAAAGTTTCTTTGTTTTCCTTTTTTTTTTTCCCTCGACATTAGCTTGAGGCCTCTCACTCTCCCATCCTTTCCCCCTCACACACATCCCCCATCCTGATAGCCTCTCTGGTTGTCATTTTTGACTTCAACGATCTATCTGTCTATCTGATTTTCTATCTAATAATTATGACTTTAACGACCTATCTATCTAATTTTCTTATATGTCTTCAACGATCCATCTGTTAATTTTCTATCTAATATCACTTTAACGATCTATTTATCTAATTCTCTAATCATCCATCTATCTATCTATTTAAGTATGTATGTATGTATGCATCTGTCTGTCTGTCTATCCATCAGTTTATCTGTCTGTTTATCTAGCTAGTTATCATCCATCTGTTAGTCTGTCTGTCTGTCTGTCTGTCTGTCTGTCTGTCTATCTATCTAACTTTCCATCTATCTGTGAGTCTGTCTATCTATCTTTACATTTATCTAACTTTCTATCTATCAGTCTGTCAGTCTGTCTATCTGTCTGTCTGTCTGTCTGCCTGCCCGCCTGCCTACCTGTCTGTCTATCTATCTGTTTATATGTCTGTTCATCATTGAGTAATCCTCCCAACCATCCAACCAAATGCTGGTCGATTAATCAAAAGATTAGCCAAAGCATCAACCAATGAATCCACCTATCAATCAGTCAATCAATCAGTCTGTCAGTTAACCAGTCAATCAGCCGATCAGTCGACCCGATACATCTTTCAGTCAGTCGACCAGTTAGTTGAATGATCGATCGATTGGTCAGACAATCAGGCATTCAAACCAATCAGCCCGTCCAATGGTCCAGTAGCTAGTCCCAAACCAAACAAACGAAACGCTGAGACAGCGCATCAGTATACCACTTTTAATGAACGATCATGGACACTGTAGTTTTGCTTTTGGACTTGATGTCAATGACGTGATGTGAGGGGGGAATATAATATGTCAAGGCACAGTGCTGGGTCCACTCACATGTCTTCAATACCACGCATGAGGCAGGTCACGTGACATTTTTGCCGTGCCCTCTTATAAGAGCATTTCGTTCCAGTCAAAATGTAAGACCGACTAACGTCTACCGATTTTTTACATTTGACTGAAAGTGCATACAGCTATTACACGTGACAGGTCACGTCTGTATGTCTGATTTTTTATTTCCTCCTAGTTGTTGTTGACTTCCACCAGTCATGAAGGCCATATGTCATGAATGCCTTATGTTATTGATAGTCTTCTTTCAAAGTTTTTTTTTTTTTTCATTTTTTCCATGCTTAATTTTTCCTTCTCTTTTTTTTTTTTTTCTTTTCATGCCCTATCCCTTCACCCTTATCCCTTTAAGCTTATCCCACCCCGCACTTCCTCTTCGTTCTTTATTAACCATTACGTTTTTTCTTCGTTTTCGTCTTATTTATTTATCAACATCCATCTGTCTGTTCAGCCATTAGTTCATCAGTCATTATTCCAGCCCCGATGTGGCCTTCATAGCCGGTTGGGTTGTAAACATAATTGACATTAATTAATTGATTAATTGATCAGTTGATTAATTTGTTCATTAGTTCGTTCATTCGTTCGTTCATTTATTCTTTCGTTGATTTATTCTAGCTTTCAGCATTGCTGGCCTTCTTTCCCACTTCCTTCACCGCTTTCTGCCCCCTTCCTTCATTCCCTCGCTCTCTTTTCTGCATTCTTTTTCCTCTTGAACCTGTAATTCTCTAATAAGTAATGACCAGTCTGTGCGCGTGTGGTTGAAGGTGGTGTGTGCACAAGACAGCTATAGTTTTGATGATCAACAGTGAGTGCGGATATTAACGTACACCCTCTTTTATTCCCTCTCTCTGTCGCTGCTTGTGTGCTCGTGACTCTCTCTCTCTCCGTGTCTCTCTCCGTGTCTCTTTCTGTCTCTCTGTCTCTATTTCCCTCTGTCTCTCTCTCCCTCACTCTGTCTCTCCCTGTCTATCTCTGTCTCTCCCTGTCTCTCTCTGTCTCTGTCTGTCTGTCGCTCTATAGCTGTCTCCTTCTTTCTCTGTCTGTCTGTCGCTGTGTATCTCCCTCTCTTTCTCTATGTCTGTCTGTCTGTCTGTCTCTTTCTGGGAGTGCGGTCATCGCTGACTGCTGATGATGACAGACGTGGGAGGCATCCCTGCGTTCACTGTGAACTTCATAATGATGGTATGAGCGATAGAGAGAAGCCAACAATCAGAAGGAACAAAGAAGCTTCAATTCACTGTGAACTTCATAATGATAGAATGAGCGATAGAGAGAAGCCGACAATCAGAAGGAACAAAGAAGGAAAACGAAGCACCCAGAGTAGTCTAACGTGCATTGCTTGCAATCTTTACACATAAGGGAGAGAGAGGCGCTCAAAAGGAGAAAGCACATACAGAGACACACACAGACACTTGCACGCGCGCACACATACGCGCGCGCGCGCGCACACACACACACACACACAACACACACACACACACACACACACGAAGGATTTCCCTGTCTGCTGACTTAAGCACTATCCCCACGCTCTACAAGTCCACTGGTGATTACATCACTCCACAAATCGCCGAGGATCTGCCTCCCAGATGGCGTGTGTGGGCGGACCTTTTGACAATGACTGAGCGAACGGCATGGCAGACTAAAGAAACGTTGTTGTTGGTTATGTGTTTTTGACATGTTTGTGTTGCCTGTGGGCGGGTTGAAATGGCCTGTTTCATGACTTAGTCTGCTCAGCGAAAAGTAGCGTGTTGATTGATTGTTTCGTCAATGTGGTGAGAGGGATAGAGTGGGAGAGAACGAGAGGCGGGATTGTGTGCGAGTATGCACTCATGCACACGCACGCACGCAAATGCATGTGTGTGTGTGTGTGTGTGTGTGTTCGTGCGTGTGTGTGTGTGTGTGTGTGTGTGTGTGTGTGTGTGTGTGTGTGTGTGTGTGTGTGTGCGCGCATGTGCGTGTGTGTGTGTGTGTGTGTGTGTGTGGTGTGTGTGTGTGTGTGTGTGTGTGTGTGTGCGCGCGTGCTAGTGTCTGTGTGTGTCTCTGTATGCGTTGAATGTGACTTGTCCCGCCTGAAGAAGAGAAAATAGGTCAACACGCGTTGCATGTGTTCAGTCATTTGTTCATTCTTTCGTTGGGCAGCGCAGTCAGTGATGTTGCCTTTGCTGTTGATTTAGTTTCTGCCTGCAATTTCCCCACAGCAAAACCAAAATGAAGACAGTAAAACACCACTAACCTGGATTGTTGAAACAGGCCATGCTGGCTCTTTCATTTAAATCTCTTTCTGTCTCACTATCTGTCTATCTATCTGTCTGTCTGTCTGTCTGTCTGTCTCTCTGATCGACTTTCTGACTATTAATCAATCTGTCTGTTTATTTATCTATCTATAGATCGATTGATCAATGCATGTATGCATACATAAATACAGACATGCATGTATTATATTGTATTCATTTGTATACTTATATAAGTATTCAAAATAATAATAATAATGTATGCATGTATTATGTATGTATGTATATACTTGTATGGATGGATGGATGGATGGATGGATGTATCTGTTATATACAGTTTTAACATGATATCTGTAAGAAAAATCTTTGAATAATCGTTAAATATGGAATGTGTTAAGTATAAAAATCCTGAAAAATATAACCAGCTTCTCAACCCCTACCCACCCTCCACGTATAGCCACACTGACCCATTACCCAAAAGTCCAGCTAACCATCCAACCAACCAACCAACCAACTTACCAACCTGCCAAACAAACCAACCGAAGCAAGAAAACCAAAAGGCAAAGCTTCCAACGATTAGACCGTCAGTTTAATAGCATTTTCACGTGCTGTCGTGGACAAAATGCCCTCTTCCAATTGGAGTATCTAAGAAAATGAACAAAATCAGCACTACTACATTTGATCGGTTCTAACAGATTTGCTGTGATGGTCAATAGTAACATGTGAATTGAACTCCATGTCTTTTCACATCGATCTTTGGCCTTCAAATCTGATGCATCACGGCGTGTAGATATACACTATGTGTTTTGGGTGAGGAAGATCTTATAATGACAAAACTCTTTACAAGTTTTGGTTTGTTCTTTCTTTCTCCTAGAGTTATGAACTATGT
Organism: Conus betulinus; assembly: GCA_016801955.1. NCBI lineage: Eukaryota > Metazoa > Mollusca > Gastropoda > Neogastropoda > Conidae > Conus > Conus betulinus. The sequence continues at coordinate 111,832 of JADBJO010006857.1, forward strand.
TCATTCATTCATTCATTTGGCTTTAACAAGGCTGCCATAAACTTGAAATCGAGTTCAGATGACGGAATGGAGCGGCTAATCAAATCGTATTCGCCTTTTTGATCTGTCTAAGTACTCTCTATCTCTGTCTGTCTTTCTGTCTGTTTAGATATCTTCCTGCTTACAAACTTACCTATCCACCTATTATATATTAATATAAACCTCTCCATCTATTTATTCATATTTGCGTATCAAATGATAACGACAACAAAGTATTCAAATGATTAGTACATGTAATACGTGTCAAGTACAACTATTCAAAAAAAAAAAAAAAAAAAAAAAAAGCAACAAAACCAAGACCACTATAAAAAACGAAACTCACGAGTTCTCAGTGTCTAGACTTTTCTTATCTCCGACACTGGAAACCTCTCCCAAGCCTATTATTGATCAAACCATGTTTCACTGTGCGGAGTCAAAGGAGAGCGCCCTCTGACGATCTGTAATGAAATCTCTCCAGCAAAGCCGACAACTGAAGACCTGGTTACTGTCGGGCGCACATCAAAGGAGAGATTTTCTTCATGAGATCAGCCACCGCTGGGAACCCTGTGGACATCCTACACTGTCTTGGAGGAATCTGGAACCAGGGTTGGAAAGTCTCGGAGGTGGAGGAAAACAGAGATTGGTTAAATA
>JADBJO010006857.1:115000-124556 GCA_016801955.1 Conus betulinus
GAACAGCCTGGGGCGCTGTGCATGGTGCAGGCGCACGGTCATGGTTGCCGTGGACTATTAGGAATAACTGTTTATTCACAATAGGGTGTGGAGATTCAAACTGACCGGCAGGGAACTTAGCATTTTCTAGTTTCTGTTTGTGCTTCAGTCTCTCTATTTCCCTCTGTCTGTCTGGGCGTCTGTTTGTTTGAATTTAGAGTTTGTCTATCTTACAACGAATAAACTGTTTAGCGGCTCTAAACCACAGTTAGGCAGTGTTTTTTTTTTTTTTTCTTTTTTTTTTTTTCAAAAGCAACATTGCTTTTTTTTTTTGCCTCGTATCTATGATTGCCACATCAGTTTTGTGGAGTGAGCTAAAATCAGAATAATGTACCCATTAAATGCCACGACAAGAACAAAATGTATGTCAAGTAAAAAAAAAAAAAAAGTAAGTAAAAAAAGAAAAAAAAAAGACCCCATGATATTGTCTGGATTGTAGGAAAAATGATCTGGTGACATTGTCTGGATTGTAGGAAAATTGATTTTGTGATATTGTTTGGATTGTAGGAAAAATAATTTAGTGATATTGTGTGGATCGTTGGAAAATTAATTTAGTGATATTGTCTGGATTGTAGGAAAATTGATTTAGTGATATTGTCTGGATTGTAGGAAAATTGATTTAGTGATATTGCCTGGATTGTAAGAAAATTAATTCGGTGATATGTCTGGATTGTAGGAAAATTACTGAAGTCAGCCATGCAGGCCATATTGTGTCTGTTTGAAAATTCAGTTACTGAGGAAATACTGATGGACACCAGTAAAGATTTTCCTAACAGTTCTAAAAATATATCACATATATTAGAAACTACACATCTGACTTTATGTCACATTGTAATAGTGATATCACTGCTATACCAAAATTTCCTGTGGTACCTCCAATGCCTCCTTGGGAGCACTTAAATGCTTCTTTTGATTACAAATACACTATGTTAAAGGAAAGTGATAATGTAAATATTTTAACAACTGAAGTTCGTGAACATTTAGAAAACAGCTTTCCAAATCATTTAAAAGTGTTGGCAGATGGGTCGGTAATGAAATCCTCTGACAGTGGTTCTGGCTTTATAATACCAACTTTAAATGTCAAGAAATCATATCATTTAGGAAAGGGGTTTTCAATTTATACCTCAGAATTATATGCAATACTGGAGGCTTTGATGTACATACATGATACACCAATTGCTTTATATAAAATCTTTTTGTGTGTTGATTCCAAACCTCTTTTACAATCACTAGAGCGTTGGGACTGCAAAGCTAGAAAAGATTTGCTTTTTGAAATAAAACATTTACTGCATTGTTTTCATAACTCTAGGTATAAGAATTGATTTTTGTTGGGTCCCATCTCACTGTGGTATAAAGTGGAATGAAATAGCAGACACAGTCTTGCAAAAGAAGGAGCAAAATAGAAACGCTGAAAATTTATCAAAAAATCCCTTAGATTTGTCCTCTTGTGAATTAATCCAAATTATGGAAAAGTATATACATAAGCAGAATTTTAGTCAAAACATGGCTACTTTACCATTGTGCCCAAGGCACATTGTTAGATTAATTAATAAATTAAGGCTGAATACTTGGAACACTAAATATTCTCATGGTATTACTCGTGTCTGCAGAAAAAAAATTTCTGTGCGTCATCTTTTGTTTGAATGCTCAGTGTGAGAGATGATAACTTTGATAATGTCAATAGTGTCTTATATGGTTCATGTGTTGCTGAAATTGCCATGGTTATTTCCAGTCACAGGTTGCAAAATTTTGTAAAGATCACAACCGTGTGTACCACTAGTATTTCACTTATGTAAATATGCACATATCAGATGTGGCTTTGCAAGTAACTGATAATGTGAGTGTGAACGTTTTTCTTCTTCTTCCTTTTTTTTAACAAGTGTCTTACATCATCTGGCGATGAAAAGATATTAAATAAACCACTGAACTGAACTGATCGAATTACTGACTACTTTAGTTAGTAAATAAAAAAAATCGATTCCAAATCCGTGTGGGCTTCAATTGAGGAAACTTCGTCCATGTCAGTGGAAAAGTTTCACATTATTTAAACAAACTTAGGTTCAACGTTGACGTGTGAAAAACGAAAATTATGTTTGTCAACGCCATGTAAGTGACAGGGTTGTGTGTGTGTGTGTGCATGCGTGCGCGCGCGCTCGCGCGTGCGTGTGTGTGTGTGTGTGTGTGTGTGTGTGTGTGTGTGTGTGTGTGTGTGTGTGTGTGTGTTGTCAGTACAACACTATATAAATCAGTGACGGTGTGTGGTTTCAGTCACTCAGTGTGTGTGTGTGTGTGTGTGTGTGTGTGTGTGTGTGTGTGTGTGTGTGTGTGTGTGTGTGTGTGTGTGTGTGTGTGTGTGTGAGTGAGTGTGTGTGTGTGTGTGTGTGTGTGTGTGTGTGTGTGTGTGTGTGTGTGTGTGTGTGTGTGTGTGTGTGTATGAATTGTCCCAATCCTTCCAAAAATCGATTTGCTTTGACTGAATTAGAATAGAGAAAGAATCAATCAGTCTTGCATTTCATTGTAACTACCAGTTATTTTTACAGTTTCAGAAACAGATACAAGGATGCAGGCATTTCCATACTACATGTTATGTGCGAAAGATACGACTAACGTTGTCCTCTTTCACAATCCATACGTGAACAGGTATAGTGCCTCTATGATTACAGATGGCAGAGTATGACTTAATCATTATATAACTTAATCCTTATTTACTATGTGAGTGAAAGAATGTATTGGAGGATAGCAGTAAGATTTAACGTTCGACTGGTTATCTGTTTCTAATGCTTGTATCAGACTAATGGATCGCAAAACAGCGTTAATTCTTAACGTATTTCTTTATTTACCATGGTTGCAGAATAGCCAACTGTAAAATAGCTACGAGACGTGAGAAGGTTTCCTTCTTAAGAAAAGAGATGATTTTAGAGATCGTTGGGCGGGAAGAACAAATTGAAAGTTTTTTTTTTTATGGTTTGGCTCACTTTGATTTTACTTTGGAAGAGAGAGAGAGAGAGAGAGAGAGAGAGAGAGAGAGAGACGAGGAAGGAGAGAGAGAGAGAGAGAGAGAGAGAGAGAGAGAGAGAGATCTGTGAGAGAGAGCGAGAGAGAGAGAGAGAGAAACAAGTCTCTTTCTTTTGTGTGAAGTAGTTATTTTCACCATTCACTCTCTCCATAAACACTTCTTGAGGAGGTACTGGTCTATCAGTAAGAAATGTAAATCAAGCTTACCCCGACTGGGAACCTTGGCTTAAAAAGACGCGGTGGGTGTCAGAAAGACAGATAATCAATGGCATCCCCCAGGGAGAATCACTTGGACCCCCACTCGTCCCCTTTCACGTTCAGTCTGCCGTTCCCCTCCAGGTAAAACCGTGGCCACGTGGCATGCATAGGCACCGGAAATTCTTCTCTGGAATTTCCTTTCTATTTGTTTTTTCTGATGTTTTGTTTTTGTTTCTATCATGTTTGAAGGCCCACGGCTTCTGATTTTGGGGGTGGGTGGGGGCAAAAGATGCAGTGTGTACTTCCCGTCATGAAAAACCACGCCTCAGAACTTCAGACGAAGGCGTTTTCTTATTCATTCATGTTTTAAACATGCCTTTACTCGCATGCTTTGAGCATTAGGGAAATATCGTTCAGTTTGTTGATGAATGCGTTTTGAAACATTTATGTACACTCTCTCTCTCTCTCTCTCTCTCTCTCTCTCTCTCTCTCTCTCTCTCTCTCTCATACACACACACACACACACACACACACACACACACACACACACACACACACACACACACTACACCCACACATGCACACACACACACACACACACACACACACCACACACACACACATGCACACACACACACACACACACACACACACACACACACACACACACACACACACACACACACACACACACACACACACACACACACACATACACACACACATACACACCCCACATGCTCACAACCACAAACAGACTGACAGACACACACACACACACAAACAGAAACGCGTGCGCGCGCGCGCGCGCGAGCGCGCACACACACACACACACACACACACACACACACACATACACACACACACACATACGCACACAAGCATGCAGAATGGGACAAGGCGAATCAAAGGATGGGATGATAGGGGGAAGTACCGGGGTGGGGTGATGTGTGAGGCAGAGTGAGGAGTGGTTAGGAAGAAATGAAGTATGGGCTCCATCTTAACAGGAAAAGTCAGGAAGCACAATTTGAAAAGAATGAAACAGAGATGGAAAACAGGGGTTCTAGGGGGGAGGGGGAGATGGGGGAAAAAGATATTGGAAGAAAGATAGAAAAGGAGAGAGGAGAGGGGAACATGAGAAAGAAAGAGACCGAGAGGGATAGATAGAAGCAGAGAAATGGAAAAGAGAGTAATGAAAGCAATATATACATACATACATATATATATATATATATATATATATATATAGAGAGAGAGAGAGAGAGAGAGAGAGAGAGAGAGAGAGAGAGAGCTGACAAGGAGAGATTACAGTTGTTAAAGAGAAAAGCAAAAACATTTGAAGAGAACTTGGTATAAAGCTATGTCTGACTCATGGGCAAAGTAATTCCAGACTATGTTGTTGTTACACTTTTGAACCGAAGGAAGATGAAAACAAAACAAACAAACAAAACTACAAGCACGATGGTGCCCCTTCATCTTCACGCTTCCCTGTTTCTTTCTATTATAGGTGAAATTCTGGCAATAACAACATTGAATGATCAGTAAGTGTGGAATGTGCCAAGTGTAAGAATTCTGGAACAGGGATAGGATTGAGGGGCAGAAACAAAAAGCTCAGTACCGCGAATGAATTTCCCTCTTCTAACAGCAGAATCCAATAAAATTAGCAAAATAAACATAATGGTATTTGATCAGTTCAAACAGATATTCAGTAACAGTCCGGTAGAAACGCGTCAATACAGCTCCTCGGATATTTTGTCTTCTGCCTTTTAATGTCAGACGTCATTCCGTGAAGATCTATTCTATGCTTTTGTGAGGCAGACCCTACAATGACAAAAGATCTGCAAGTTTTTCTTACTTCTCTCCTTTTTTCTGGAGGTACCAGATATGTTCATTTATCCATTTGTTAGGCTTTGATGTAGCTGCCATGAACTTGGAATTGAGTTCGAACCACGGAATGGAACTCCCCGTGAAAATCATATTTGTCTTTTCATCTCTCTCTCTCTCTCTCTCTCTCTCTCTCTCTCTCTGTCTGTCTGTCTGTCTCTGTCTCTGTCTCTCTCTCTCTGAGCATGGGGCGCAACTCTGTTGCGACCAGTGGTGTGCACGAATACTGTCCTGCCTTTTTCTTAAATGTGTTGCTTATAGGCTATAATTTGAGTTGTATGTTTGTATGGTGATTCGGAAGACTGCAGAAAGAAAAAAAAAAAAAAAGGGGGGGGGGGGGGGGGGCATCATTCATCTATATCGTTGGTCTGTGTGTCCTGTTGGGTCTGTGTGTCCTGTGATTGCATGTATTCATTAGTACTGATTTCGAAGTCGCCATTTTTGTTTACAATCCACCTAGGTCAACTCGAATTCAAACTGTGCATTAAGCGATCAATCTAAACGCCGATTGGCTTGCAGCACTTGACTCTTGATTCATTCTTTGATTGAACATGTTCTGTTGCAGCGTATTTCAGTTCTGAAATCACTTGATATAACTGTTAGTTAAAAAAAATGTTTGACCTTTAACCCTCAGTCAGTGGAGGCTTGCTGTTGGTCTGGGGCTGCGTTCAGTTGGAACTGGTCTGTGCCTGCGTTCCGTTGGTCTGTGGCTGCGTTCAGTTGGACTTGGTCTGGGGCTGCGTTCAGTTGCAGTTGGTCTGTGTCTGCGTTCAGTTGGGGTTGGTCTGGGGCTGCCTTCAGTTGGAGTTGGTCTGGGGCTGCATGCAGTAGGAGGTCTGCTGTTGATCTGTGGCTGTGTTCAGTCGAAGGTTTCTGCTGTTGTGACTGTGTTCAGTTGGTGGTTTGCTAGTGGCATGTGGCTGTGATTAGCTGTAGGTCTGCTGTTGGCCTACTGGCTGTGCTCAGTATGTGTAGGCTAGTGGTGCAGGTTGTGTAGTTGTCTTACAGTTGCAGTGGTTGCTATGGGTTACTCACGAATGATCCTGATGGAATGCAGGAAGCTTGACTCAAAAGCGGTGACGCTGGACTTTTCTTTCCTGCGTGATCCTCAATTCAGTCATCTTTGTGCGCGCGAAAAAGGGGCAGGCGTGGAGGAGTTCGCCCACGTATGCGGCGTCTAAGGTTCAAGCTGCCTCTTCCTTCAGTTGTTCTTGGCAATGCGCTGTCACTAGGAAATAAATGTGACGAACTTTCTGCCTACTGCCAGCACATGTACGAATTTTGTGATGCTAACTTGATCTGTTTTTCGGAGACCTGGCTGAAAGAGGATCATGCTGACCCCGACATTCTCGGCTTCAGTGTATTCCGTGGTGACCAGTCTGCTGTAATCACAGGCAAGAGTCGTGGCGGTGGTGTTTGCGTTTTTGTGAACAACTGGTGGTGTACCAATGCCACAGCGAAGGAAAGTCTGTGCAGTGCGGACATTGAGCTGCTGTCCATTGGTCTCCGCATTTCTGCCTTCTTCGGGAGGTCAACCAGCTCTTCACCACAGTGATCTACATCCACCCGAGGGCCAACCTCAAGACTGCCGTCAACACGCTGAGTGACGTCATCCACCGCCTGTCCTCACTGGCCCCCGAGGCCCCTTCTTCACAGTGGGCGACTTCAACAAGTGCAGGCTGAACAAGGTGCTGCCCACATTCCGGACAGTATGTGACCTACACCACATGTGGCGACAGCACGCTAGACCTGTGCTACGGGGAAAATCAAAGGTGCCTGCAAGTCGCGGGCGCTCTCCAACCTTGGCCGCTCCATTCATCAGATGGTGCAGCTGATCCCTGTCTAGAAGCAGAAGTTGAAGCAGTCCAAGCCAGTGGTCAAAACAGTCAAAGTGTGGAACCAGAAGTCAGGAGACAGGCTCAGCGCCTGTTTTGAATGCACAGACTGGGGCGTATTTCTGGATGATGACAGCCCACTGGATGAGGACAACTGACGTGATCTCCAGCTACATCAACTTCTGCGTGGACATGGTCCTACAAACAATGGAGATCGAGCTGCAGCCCAACTCCAAGCCCTGGATCACCAAGGGCCTGAAACAGCTGCTGAAAAAGAGACAGTCAGCTCTGAAAGAAAAGGACACCAGGAAGATGAACTCACCCAGAGGAAGACCGACAGGAGGATCAGGGAGGAGAAGAAGTACTCGGCAAAACTCTAGGACAACTTCTGGCAAGATGACTCCAGGAAGTGCTGGCAGAACTTCTCTGCCATAATAGGGCACAGGCCAAAGAAAGCTGAACTGAGAGCAGATGATGGGAGGACATTGGCCAATGAACTGAATGTGTTCTACACACGCGTTTTGACCAGCTGAACTTCAGCCTTGAGCAGCAGCGGGCAATGGACACGGTGCTCCAGCTCCCTGGATCCCCAGTGACCATCAGTGAAGAGGAAGTCCGCAGACTGTTCAGGTAGCTGAATGTCAGAAGTGCCTCTGCTCCAGATAGTATCAGCAGCAGGACCCTGAAAACCTGCAGCGACTCCTTGGCCCATCTCTTCAAAAAGCTGTTCCAACGATCATTTCAGGAAGGCTATGTCCCGCGATCATGGAGGTCATCCACGATCATTCCTGTACCAAAGAAGAAAGTGGTCAGTCAACTCAACGACTACACACCAGTGGCGCTAACATCAGCCCCCATGAAATGTGCTGAGAAAATTGTCCGCATGCATCTCAGGAGAGAGACTGAAGACCATCAAGATCCACTGCAGTTCGCCTACACTAGAGGTAGGAGCACAGAAGATGCCATCCTGACAATGCTGCACCACCTCCACCAGCACCCTGATAGGCTAGGGACGTTCGCCAGGGTTCTGTTTGTAGATGATTTTTCAAGTGCCTTCAACACCATTCAGCCCCGTCTCCCCGTCGGGGAACTACTGGCCATGGCTGTTAGCCCAGGGATCATCAAATGGATCTTCAGCTTCCTGACTTTCCAGACCGCAGCAAGTCGTAGTTGGCCGGATTGTCTCCGATGTCCTGGTGACCAATAGAGGAGCCCCATAGGGATGCGTTCTGTCGCCTGCCTGTTGACCATCCATACAGCTGACTGCCGCACCAGGGAGGCATGCAATCGGCAGATCAAGTTCGCAGATGATACGTCACTTACAGGGCTGATGCAGGACCCTGATGAAACCAAATACCAAGAGGCAGTCGGTGAATTGGTGGACTGGTGCGACAGGAAGTTCCTTCAGCTCAATGTCACCAAGACAAAGGAAATGGTCATCGACTTCCGCAGGAACCCAAGCAGCATTCACCCCACTTGTCATCAAGCAAGAGGAAGTACGCATTGTGCGCACCAACAAGAACCTCGGCACAGTCATTGACAACAAGCTGGAATGAACCCCTAACATCGACATGTGCTGCAAGAGGGCCAACCAGCGTCTTTTCTTTCTGCGGAAGCTCCGACAGTTCAGGATCAACAGCACCATCCTGAGCTTGTTATATCAGTCGGTGATCCAGTCCATCCTCCTCTACAACCATCTGTGCTTCTTCAGCTCCGTGAGTGATGCAGATAGGGCAAGGTTGGAGAAATTGTGTCTGCTGCAGACACGGTAATCGGCCGAGGTCTCACGTCTCTTGCTGACATTCACTTCAAGGAATGCTCCAGGAAGGCCCGGGCCATTCTTCAAGATCAGAGCCATCCACTGAACCCTGCTCTGTCGGCCTGCACCTCCAATCGTGACTCTGGTCGACTGCTGTCCATCAGATGGAGGACATCCAGATATAAGGATTCTTTCCTGCCATCAGCCAACAGAACCCTGAACGAGGCTTGCAGGCAGAACTGAAATGCGATGTCCTTGCTGGCAGTGATACAGCAATCATCCTGCCCCCTCCCCCTCTCCTCACTCCAGCCAGTGCATCCTCAAACTACCCCCTTCCCCCCTACCACCGTCTCCATCCCCATCTCCCCTGCCCCTTCCCCCTCCCCTCTCTCCCTTCCTCCCCTTCCTCCCCCCTCCCAACCATAACCGTACCGATCTCAGGATTATAATGTTGGTGTAATGATGATGACGATTGCAGTCATAATGATAATAACAGAATTTTGGAACCCACACACACTTACGCAGACTCATGACAGACATTCAAGCACATGCAGATATACTGGCAAGCAGAGGCACCCACATGTATGCACTCATTCATGCATTCTTCATACACGCACACATACATACACAGAGTGACACTCACGCGCTTATGCGCAGACACATGCACACCCACACTCGCACACATGCATGTGCACACACACACACACACGCAGGCACACTTGCACACGCGCATGCACACACAAGCTCACACACACGTGCACACTCACACAATCAGACATGAGCGCACATGCCCACACACAGCACAAATAGTACTAACTGAATATTT
>JADBJO010006858.1:0-2500 GCA_016801955.1 Conus betulinus
TCCGCTGTGTCACACACACTACTCATTGTCCCGTCATACCTGTCGTAGATTGACATACGTTAACGGCTTGCTGTGAGGCTGTCTCCGCTGTGTCGACACACTACCCATATTGTCGTCATACTCTGTTGTAATGACATACAGTTTAACGGCTTGCTGTGAGGCTGTCTCCGCTGTGTCGACACACTACTCATCATTGTCGTCATACTCTGGTTGTAATGACATACAGTTTAAACGGCTTGCTGTGAGGCTGTCTCCGCTGTGTCGACACACTACTCATCATTGTCGTCATACTTCTGTTGTGCTGGACATACATCTACTTAACGGCGTCATGCTCTGTTGTGCTGACATAGTTTAATCGGCTGAGGTCTCCGCTGTCGACACACTACTCATCATTGTCGTCGTAGTCTCTTTGTAATGACATACAGTTTAACGGCTTGCTGTGAGGCTGTCTCCGCTGTGTCGACACACTACTCATCATTGTCGTCATACTCTGTTGTAATGACATACATTTTAAACGGCTTGCTGTGAGGCTGTCTCCGCTGTGTCGACACACAACCGACTCATCATTGTCGTCATACTCTGTTTGTAATGACATACAGTTTTAACGGCTTGCTGTGAGGCTGTCTCCGCTGTGTCGACACACTACTCATCATTGTCGTCATACTCTTTTGTAATGACATACAGTTTAACGGCTTTCTGGTGAGGCTGTCTCCGCTGTGTCGACACACTACTCCATCATTGTCGTCATACTCTGTTGTAAGACATACAGTTTTAAAACGGCTTGCTGTGAGGCTGTTTTTTTCTGCTGTGTCCGACACAGCGCCCACAGCACGACACAGGAACAAAATATAGGCCTCCGTGAGAGTTATTACGAGGGAGCGGTTCAGAGACAAATGTTTGAAACTGAACATGTTATTGGTGGTGAAGAGAGGGACACAGAGAAGAGAGAGAGGAGAGAGAGAGAAGAGAGAGAGAGAGAGAGAGAGCGAGAGAGAGAGAGAGACAGAGAGAGAGAGAGAAAGATTGCTTATGTGTGTTTGTATGTACTATATGTCTGCTCTCTCTCTCTCTCTCTCTCTCTCTCTCTCATCTCTCTCTCTCTCATCGCTATGTAGAGTGATGTAGAGGTGTGTGTGTGGGTGTGTGCGTGTGTGTGTGTGTGGGTGTGTGGTGTGTGTGTGTGTGTGTGTGTGTGTGTGTGAGTGGGTTGTGTGTGTGTGGGTGTTGGTGTGTGTGTGTGTGTGTGTGTGTGTGTGTGTGTGTGTGCACTTTGTGCACTTTGTGCTTGTACTCACACGTATGTGCTAGCATCTGTCTATAAAAGTGTGCCGATGATTACAGTATGTGTGTGTAGGACTGTTTCTCCAGGATGACCAGGTGGTCACTGCGATGACCGGTCTGTTCCCCATCAGCACGTCAGCCCTCTGATTTCAACTGCTGTATTCAAACCCACATCTCCCTCTGTTCCTTTACACCACAGGTTTTGGGTTTTTTTTTTTAATTTTTTGGGGGGTTAGAGGATGTCAACATTGGCGCCTCCGTATTTTACTCACATATGTGACTACCTTGATTTCAGTCCGACAGGGTTAGTAAAATCCAGTCGGTCTCACCACCAGAGAAAAAACGCGTGTGTGTTCATTTTCTGTCCAGTTAGAGGAGAACACTTGGAAGCCTGGCGACATAGTCCGCACACTATTCCAGTGTATTTTGCTCTATTCAGTAATGCAGGTGTCCAGCTATCATTAAGGACGGTTAATTAATACCAACGGTCGTCTGAAGGCGAGCTATCAACTTTGATCGCGGCAAGTCGATCGTCAACGCACTGGTCAGTTCATTTCACAAAGCTGAATGCCGCGCGTATCTTTTACTTACTGATGAGTATATATACAGGCAAAACAATAGCAATACTATCATCTGCCACTATAACCGTTGACCATCTGACCATTATCATAAACAATACTGATAACAAAACAAACAAACAGATAATCTCAACTCCAAACAAACAGAAAGAAAGATAGAAACGAAAGACAGAAAAGAAAAAGCAAACAAACAACCTCAAGTGATTCACAGTTAGTACACGACAGATAGAGGACGTTGACCGATCTGACGTAAAGGACAGCCCAGTTCCCACAGACACACAGTCAGAAAACACAATTCCATAAACACTGTCTGAAACGAAAGAACGAAGCACAAAACAAGTTAATAAAACAATAGTACGCTGCTCTAAAGTCGTATAGAAGCAGGTGTCGCTCACATAATTCAGGTTTCAATTGAACTCCATGGCATCGATTAAAGCGAATTTTTCGGGAGGTGGGTTGGGCGCGCGGGAGTGAGGAATCCAATATTTTTGAAGTACTATAAACTGGGATTGAAAAAAGTGAAACAACGCCAAAGAGCGAGTTCTTGCCAGCATTAAATTCCCTACAACATTTCAGGTGTTTCTCCGTAATCATCTGCTTCACTGTGTCTGTTTCCCTTTGTAGGACTAATCTGTGATGGC
>JADBJO010006858.1:12500-15000 GCA_016801955.1 Conus betulinus
GATCGTGTCTCCAGGACAAGGATTGTCCATGTCTCTGGGAGGAAAGAAGACATTCACATCGAGAGGTAAGATCGTGTCTCCAGGACAAACAGGGAATGTCCATGTCTCTGTGAGGAAAGAAGACATTCACATTTGCATGACCATTCAACGACAGGAGGAAACAAGACCTTCACATTCGCATGGCCATTCAACGACAGGAGGAAACAAGACCTTCACATTTGCATGACCATTCAACGACAGGAGGAAACAAGACCTTCACATTCGCATGGCCATTCAATGACAGGATGATGCACTTCTGATAAACACAACGCTGTGAGATCGAATTTCGGGGGACGTTTTGGGAGACGTTTTCAGGTCCACCATAAGATAAAACAAAACACCGCAAGACAAGACAAGGCTAGACAGGACAAGACGAGATGAGATGAGATGAAGAGATCAGATCAGATCTGAAACGTCTTTATCACAGATGCACGTGAATTCAAACGAGTATTTGAAGGGATAGCACACTAACAACCATTAATACTCACCTGTACATACACACCTCTTTGCCGTTATTCCGCAGGTAAGAACAGAAATGACTTGATGACTACAGCACATGGGCCATGACAGCATTCATCATCTTCACAAGAATCACACCCATGTACATCAGCACGCATGCTCACTCGAACATCTTCAACCCAAACACACATGACTTGTGGGGTTCATGACATGACTGTCGTAGAGAATGATGGCATTTTGCCTTTAAAGCCATCACTGTCTCCACATTTTCATTTCCCATTTGCATAAGGCACTGACTCTTTTCAGAAGGAAACTTTCAGCCATTGACTGTTTTTTTTTAACAAAACAACTATCAGCAAAGCGGTCGCACAGTTCTACAGTGTCAACGTGACGGCAGCATCCCAAAACTCCGAAAGCTGGGTGTGATGATGCTGACAGACTGATGGCTTCAGTGCAAACACTTTCTACTGATGTCCTTCAGAGATGACTGACTGATGGGCTTCAGTGCAAACACTTTCTACTGATGTCCTTCAGAGATGACTGACTGATGGCTTTCAGTGCAAACACTTTCTACTGATGTCCTTCAGAGATGACTGACTGATGGCTTCAGTGCAAACACTTTCTACTGATGTCCTTCAGAGATGACTGACTGATGGCTTCAGTGCAAACACTTTCTACTGATGTCCTTCAGAGACGGTAAGTCGCACCCAGTGATCTTAGGGGCCGTGTTTACAATCCTGTTGAGAGCTATGGTTTCCGCTATTGAAGTATTGCCAACCAGACGACGATGGGAAATATCAACATACTTTCTATGAAACCTTGTACAACTGGGCCAGAATGTCCTCGCTGATACTTTCTTCTAGCGCCGAGAGAGAGAGACAGGCGGAGAATTAGTCTGGCGCGCGCGCGCGCGCGCACACACACACACACACACACACACACACACACACACACAAGCACACACAGAAAAGAGAGGGGGAGACAGAGAGACACGGCGACAAACAGACAGACAGACAGAGAGACAGACAGAAAGACAAGACAGAAACAAAGATAGGGAGCTCCCTCCCACACAAACTTGCCATTACCAGACAATCTCACAGCCCATTCTAGGGGCCGTCACTGTGTAGAGGCAGAGCGAGTGACGGGCCCTACCCCAGTGCCCGGCACCTCTCTCTTCAGCCTGTCAGTGAGGGCTGGGGAAAGGTGTTGAGGCTGTCAGCTTTATCAGCGCTTCACTTCACATGAGGGCCAGGGCTCATGCCTACGTGTGTGTGTGTGTGTGTGTGTGTGTGTGTGTGTGTGTGTGTTTGTGTGTTTGTGTGTGTGTGTGTGTGTGTGTGTGTTTGTGCCTGTGTGTGTGTGTGTGTGTGTGTGTGTGTGCGAGTGTGTGTGTGTGTGTGTGTGTGTGTGTGTGTGTGTGTGTGTGTGTGTGTGTGTGTGCGCGGATATGAGTGTGTGCATATGTGTGTGTGTGTGTGTGTGTGTGTGTGTGTGTGTGTGTGTTTGCGTGCATGTGTGTGAGCGCGTGCGCGCTGGCCGTTTCAAGTTTATACGAGTGCAGACAGGTGTGGAGATTCTGAAACACAGTGTCTTTTGTTTCCCTTGCCTCAAAGGTCGCCTCCCCCCCCCCCCCCTCCCCATTCCCTCCTTCCGCTTCCCGCCTCATTTCCACTCTATCACTATCCACTCCTCCTCACACCCTTCTCCAACACGTCGTACTGCTGAACAAACCAGTTATAAAGAACAGGATTTGCTCCCCCTCTTATCAGTATTGCTCTTCTTTCGCCGCATTCCCCCCCCCCTCCCTCTCACCTCCCCAACCAACCTCACCCCACTCCCCCACCCTGCACCCCTTCCCTTTATAGGACACCAAGAACGACTGGGGCAACACCGCAAAATCACATCAATGACAACAGCAGCGACAGATGCAGGACAAGACCACAGTGCTGGCAGCCAGCTCATCACAACGGGTCTCACCATCCATGCAGGGAAAACAACGACA
>JADBJO010006858.1:20000-22500 GCA_016801955.1 Conus betulinus
TTGCAGGTGTTGAACTTTTGGTCACCTGATTTTGTATGTGCTGGACTCGGGGGCGGCTGTTTGTTGTACGTATTGGTCTGCTGGCTAGCTGCTTCTGCATGTGCTGGACTTTGAGATAACTGCTTCTTGCATGTGTTGAACTTTAAGATGACTGCTTCTTGCATGTGTTGAACTTTAAGATGACTGCTTCTTGCATGTGTTGAACTTTAAGATGACTGCTTCTTCCATGTGTTGAACTTTGAACTTTATGTGTTGAACTTTAAGATGACTGCGTCTTCCATGTGTTGAACTTAAAGATGACTGCTTCTTCCATGTGTTGAACTTTAAGATGACTGCGTCTTCTATGTGTTGAACTTTAAGATGACTGCGTCTTCTATGTGTTGAACTTTAAGATGACTGCTTCTTCTATGTGTTGTTGAACTTTAAGATGACTGCTTCTTCTATGTGTTGAACTTTAGGAACAGTTAATTCTTGCATGTGTTGCACCTAGAAGCAGTAGCATTTCGCATTATTGCGTACTCAGGAGCACCTGCTTCTTGCATGTGTTGACTGTTTGGACAGCTGCGTCTTGTCTGGAGCTTAGGGGAGCTGCTTCTAGTAGTGTTGGACTGGTAGACAGCTGCTTTTGTATATGTTGGACATTTGGTCAAATGTATTTTAGATAGGTTGAATTTTTTGACAACTGCTTTTTGAATGTAAAGTGTTAGACCGTTGGAGAGCTGGTAGATTGACATCTTCAGTGCTTGTGCTTGCCTACCATGGTCTGAGACACACTGAATTAAAAAGGAGTCAGAATAATCAACAGATAGGCATGTTGCAATACCTACAAGCTTAGAACAAAGAAAGAAAGAACAGATATCCAGTCCCTTTCATGTGACAGAGTACCTAACAGATAACTTCTTAGAACAAGAAAGAACAGATATCCAGTCCCTTTTCATGTGACAGAGTACCTAACAGATAACTTCTTAGAACAAAGAAAGAACAGATATCCAGTCCCTTTCATGTGACAAAGTACCTAAAAGATAACTTCTTAGAACAAAGAAAGAACAGATATCCAGTCCCTTTCATGTGACAAAGTACCTAACAGATAACTTCTTAGAACAAAGAAAGAACAGATATCCAGCTCCTTACATGTGACAAAGAAAGAACAGATATCCAGTCCCTTTCATGTGACAAAGTACCTAACAGATAACTTCTTAGAACAAAGAAAGAACAGATATCCAGTTCCTTACATGTGACAAAGAAAGAACAGATATCCAGTCCCTTTCAGGTGACAGAGTACCTAACAGATAACTTCTTAGAACAAAGAAAGAACAGATATCCAGTTCCTTACATGTGACAAAGAAAGAACAGACAGATATCCAGTCCCTTTCATGTGACAAAGAAGGAACAGATATCCAGTCCCTTTCATGTACAAAGAAGGAACAGATATCCAGTTCCTTTCATGTGACAGAGTACTGAGCAGCGAACTTCTAAGATGACTGTGATTAAAATTTGAAACACCTCAAACGTCTACGATGTCCATAGAGACAGCAGAGAACGTGTAACATGCCTATGATTACAACAGGGAAATATGTAGATGTCTGTGCTTATACAGGGAACGTGTAAGATGTCTGTGATACAACAGAGAACGTGTAAGATGTCTGTGATTACAACAGGGAACGTGTAAGATGTCTGTGATTACAACAGGGAACGTGTAAGATGTCTGTGATTACTACAGGGAACGTGTAAGATGTCTGTGATTACTACAGGGAACATGTAAGATGCCTATGATTACAGCCGAAAGCTTAGCAAGATCCGCGTGAAAATAAAGCTCTTTTCTTTATACGAATTTAGTGACGTCATGTAGTTTCTGACACAGTATTTAATTTCAACACATTGATATACTTTCAATAAAAAATCACAGGAAAACAAACGTCATTTCCCACTTTCTCTGTTTGTGTCCTTCCCCTACAGCACGGTATGTGGATTGGTTTTTGGGTTGTTTTTTTTCAGGTAAAAGACAACTGAGATCAAGAACCAGGACACACAAACACCAACATTGAAAAGTTAACGCTTAGTCAATACACATTATTGATTAATACACATTATCGATCATAACACATTCCTGACCAGACAAGTGATTTCTCGACAACTATGTCTGCTTCAGGTATTTCGGACAACAGACATCCAAAATGTACGAACCAATACTCTCTACATTGCATTACCAAAATCAAGGAAACTCTCAGTGAAATAACCAACAGTTGTAGCCAGTCCGTCACCACAGGAACAGACCTGCCACCTACGTCCTCAAGACTCAATCTTCCAACTTATTGGGTTTTGGTTCGCCTGAAAGTGCACCCCCCCCCCCCCCCCCCCACAAACACACACACACACGCTCTTCTCTCTGTTCCTCCTCTCTCCACTCTCCCCTCACAACAATGGGGGAGCCATAGGGGGGACACAGTGTGAACTCCTCAGAGCCCAGCGTGGCTGTAGACCTCAGGGTTTGCTGACCACG
>JADBJO010006858.1:45000-47500 GCA_016801955.1 Conus betulinus
CAGTAGTAGTAGTTGTTGTTATGGTTGTTGTTGTGGTGGTGGTGATGGTACTAGTAGTTAGTAGTAATTGTAGTAGGAATTTGATGATGATGGTAATGATGACGATTGAGATGATGATGATTATGATGACGATGGTGATGGTGATGATGATGATGATGATGATGATGATGATGATGATTGATTGATTGACTGATTGACGACGACGACGATGATGATGATGATGATGATGATGATGTTTTTTGTTTTTTTTTTTCTTTTTTGACAGATGGCTGTGCCTTTTTTTTTTTAATTCTTCTCTTTTTTTTTTTGTTAAATCACTTCATCCCAACTCCAGCGGGTAAATGGTGCTCCAAGTGAGTTCCGAACAACTGATGGGCACACACACACACACCACACACACACACACACACACACACACACACACACACACACACACACATATTAAAGAGAGGGAATGAGAGGGATGAGAAAAAAGGGTTCAACAACGTAGCCTTTGACTCAACTTCTGTCTATTTATAATTCACTGATTTTTCGAATGCAAAGGAAACAAATGTCTACAGACTAGAGATCATAATGGAAAAATGTGTGTGTGGGGGGGGGGGGAGGGGGGGGGAGAAGCTGTGGTTGCTGAAGTGTAAGCTACACTTTTCTCCCAGAATATTGAAAACAGAAACGTTTGATATTTGAAACTTTCAGTCTTCGCAAAAATTTGAAATTCCTTCTTCTTTGGATTCTCTCTTGAGGGCACATAAGACCGTATGGCGAAAGCTTGGCTGTGTCTGGAGTGGCACTGTCTTCATCTGTCCGTGGGCAGAGGTGGTTGGGCCTGTGGGGTGTGCTCGACAGCTGGAGGGTGGTGTTTTTCGCCGGTGGTTCTGTAGTCATGAAGTACAGGCTGGTACACCCATAGGGATGCTACTTTAAGGCTGTTATGAGTTGCATCCTGTAGTCTGATTTACCTCTGTTCAGGAGCAGTTATGTCCCTTGATATCTTAATGGAGTGTCCTGCGCGTGCCTGTACCCATCGTCAACACAGCGCAGGCCTCCAAGGGTGGTACAGGACTGCTCTAAAGGCAGGTGAAGACAGTGCTACTCTGGGTCCTCCCCAGCACCTTCGGGTGTTTCTTTTTCTTCGAATGCAAAGGGAAACAAATGTCTACAGAGACTAGAGATCAGAACGGAAATGTGTGTGTGTGTTATGGGGGGGGGGGGGGGGGGGGGGGGGGGGGGGGGGGGGGGGGGGGGGGGGCAGGGGGTGGGGGGGAGAAGCTGTGGTTGCTGAAGTGTAAGCTACACTTTTCTCCCAGAATGTTGAAAATAGAAAACATTTGATATTTGAAACTTTCAGTCTTCGCAAAAACTTTGAAACTCCTTCTTCCAGACTCTGAAGCGCAACTCTCACTCCACTTCCTTTGTGCCAGTGAGCTTTGAGCTGCCTTTCACCTCTGTGTCTGTTTCAGATTCTGGTTCATTTCATAGTCGCGTCTGCTTAGTGATTTGTACATTGTTTTTAAACGTCTCACTTTCTCCCAGCCACTTTTTGTGTTTTCTTCTTCTTTCTTTTGATGCCCACGATCTTGAGGACGATCATTCTAACACATAAGTGTTCGTACTTATTTCATTAGAGCTTTGTAGAATCGCCATTTTGTTTTCTTATTGAGTTCATGAGACATTAGCTTTCCACATCTTGGACAAGTTTTACCGTTTAGAGTTAGCTAAAGACTCTTTGTAGTTCCACGAAAAGAAGGCTGGATGTGTTTAAATGACGAGGATCTATTCAAAACAGAGACGTGGATCGTTGTGAAGATTTATATCACAGTGTGTGATACAGTGTTCAACTGAAGCATGTTGTGCAGTGTGTGTGTGCTTGCTTGATAACACCTCCCCCCCCCCCCCCCCCCCCCCCCCCCCCCCCCCCCCCCCCCCCCCCCCCCTCCCCCCTATCCCCACTGTGATAGAGTGTTCTTGCCCACTGTGTTTTCCATGGCCAACTGTGAGGGGTACTGGAACAGACCCTGTGATAGAGTGTCCTTGCCCACAGTGTTTTCCTTGGCAAACTGTGAGGGGTACTGGAACACTGGGCGTGCCCAAGCTTCATTTAAAACTTTTTTCTCTCTCAAAGTGTAGCAATTGACTAGGGAGTCGCACCTGGGCACAGAGAGAGAGAGAGAGAGAGAGAGAGAGAGAGAGAGAGAGAGAGAGGGGCAATGGGTGGGGTGCGGGGAATAGACTGAAAGAAAACCGCACCCCTCCATTCTCAACCGGCATTTCGATCTCATTATCTGTCAGAGCTGGTGGCCTCGTTTTTCATCATTAAAATCACAACACTCAACAACCCGCCCAATGTCCTATCACCTGCCACTGCACACCCCCTCCCACTTCCCCCCTCCACCCCGCTACATTCCAACTCCCTACTCTCCCCCACCCACCCCCGCCTGCCTCCATCCTCCGCTGAACATGAACCTCACAGACACCCCCCCTCTCCTCTTTCAACCCTTTC